>ML813509.1:112328-156754 GCA_009831015.1 Picea engelmannii | reverse complement strand
ATTGGTTAGCTTTGTGTGATTCGTTTTCAAGTGGCGACTCCATTGAATAATTCTGTCAAGAGGTATACTACTAGGAGGACTGCACAAGGATTGTTTTGTCATTTTCCTGAACCCGAACAGGTTTATAGGAGGAGGATAAATCGTCGTCCTCCTAGGAGGCTACTTGAAATTCTTAGAGGAGAAGCACTCATTGATATCCAATTCTTGTTCCAAACTTAATAAATTAACTTTTGTTTTTCTTCTTGTTTTTGCCTTATTTGATGCTCTTGTTTGTCTGAAATAAACTTGGTCATCTGGCGACTCCACTTTTAAATAATTTGATGAGGTATTTTGCAAGAAGGAATTCCTGACTTGCTTTGCTTCATCCTTGAACTTGAAAAAGTTTGTGGGTGAAGCTAGCTGGTCCTTCTTCTTGTTGGATCCTTGGTAATCTTAGGTCCCAGTCCTTTTCTTTAGGCCTTTGTTTAAATGTCTAGTTAGAAATGGATGGTTTTTTTTATCCTATTGATTTTTCAGGAATTGTTGGTTACCCTCATGACATATCTGAAGATGCTATTGATAACATTCCTGATTTTGATCATACTCATGCTGGTGCTCACATCTGTGCTTTCACTAAGTTTATCTATAAGTGGTGTGATCCACCTATTTATGAGGATGTTCTTATGCGATTATTTGTCTTCACCCTTGTTGGTGAACGAGAAAGTGATTGGTTTCATGACTCACCTGATAAAACATTCAAAACCACACGGGAGTTGTTGCATGCCTTCTTGGATATGTTTGGGCGTGGTCAGCAGGGGATTCACAATGAATTGGTTGATATTTTTATGGAAACATGGAGGAATACAAATCTTTCATATATAGAAACAATCAGTTCATACATAGAGGTTGATGCTCCATCAGAACCCACTAAGGAAATCAATGAAATATCTCACGACATGCAGCCTTCCCAGAAAAAACCATGTGAAACAATAAATGAACAGTTTATGGCCATAGAAGATCAATTGGAAATCATGGAAGATGATTTTACAGAAACTTATATTGAATATCGGGACCCCCATGGACTTGAGCTTGACAGTGAAAAATATGAGGAAGTTCATGAGGAAATTCCGGATGAATCCATGGATGAATCAGTCGTCTATTTTGAGGAAGTGAAGGAACTTGAATGTTTGTCAAGGGGAGTATGATGCAGGAGCATCGTTAGCAAGTGCACGGATCAGGACCTATCAACGTCTGGGAATATGTACAAAACCTCAACGCTGGCAGATACGACAGATATTTTGAAGACTGTCTTAACTCAGCGCTGGAAAAATCCTTTGAGACACGCTTGAGCGATTGCGAGCGAAGTGGGAGTTTCCACTCCGGCTCTGGAATGCGACTGCACTAGGATACATTGTCAGGATAAGTTTTGATGTAGACAAGTAGTTAGGGGAAACCCTAAGAGCCCTCTGAGTTAAATAGAGGATTTGTACGCCCAAATGAGGCTAGATGTTAGTAGAAGAAAATGAGATAGAGGTTAGCAGTAAGTCAGTAGGAGATTTCTGAGTTTCAATTTTTGTCTTTCATTTACAGTTGTAACCATTTTTTAGTTTGGAATATAACAGATGAAAATTGATCCAATGCATGGCGTGGACATTGTTTGCAGTTCCTTGTTATTTTGCTTTTATGAATGAATGAATGAATTCCGTTAGGAGTAGATGGAATTGTGAATGTTAGGATAATTTTCAATTGTTTCTCTTCTGTTGAGTGGTGCAAGGTGTGCACACAGAACACAAGGAGTGCATTGACGAGATTTGTTTCGATTCCAAATATCAGAAGAGATAACACGAAACTTTCCCTTTGCAAGGAGTGCAAAGAGACTGGTGCAAGGAGTGCACAGTTGCCCACAATAATTTGAACCTTGCGTAAAGATATGGTGCAAGGAGTGCACAGATCCGAGATTCGACTAAGTGTCGAAGGGACTCCGTAAGAAGTCGAAGAACCAGAAAAGGAGAATGCTAGGAGGGCGAGAGGAATTTATCCCTGAGAAATCCTTTTGGATCCAAGTTATCGAAATCCCTGAACGCAAGGATTGCGTGGGAAATCAAAGTCTTCACGAGACCATGCTTAGGAGGAATAACACTTTTCATAAGTGTTAACGAGATCCAAGAAATGGACTCACAGGAAGGACAAAGGTCGAAGCCTTGAATCCCTCGAAAATCTTCTAAGTCTGAAGAAAGCGTAAGCTCAGGGGAAATATCTGGACCGTTCGATCAACGTCCAGACAATGAGGAGCAAGCATAGAGGAGGAAGGATCTCAGCCATTCGGTCTGAGCGCAAAAGAATCGTAGTCGTCTGACCAAGGTAAAGTGCACTAATGATAAGCTTTGAAAGTACATTGGAGGAGTGGGGCTATGAAATTATGAAATTATTGGAACCGTCCATCAAAAGGGGACACGTGGTGAGAGATCAACTTTTCGCTGACTCGTGACTCAGAGAAGTCAAAGGCTGAGTTATAAGAACTTGCGAATCATGAAATCATGATTTGATCTGAGCCAACGGATCAAGGAGAGATCTAGACCATTGGTTTCCCAGGGAGATATCAGGAGTTCGGATATCGGGAGAAGGGAGGTGAGCGGTCCTCCAACTTCGCGAAACGCAAAGTTCTGATACACAAAATCGCAACGCACTCGGAATATTGGCCCACAGTCATAGCGAAGAATCACATCGTCGAAGGTTAAGGGAGGAGAGCTTCATTATAAGATCACCTTGAAGTCAAAGGAAGGCCTTTTTGAATGGTTGGTCATGCCCTTTGGTTTGACAAATGCTCCAACCACTTTCATGAGGATGATGGACGATATCCTAGGACCATTCACCAATACGTTTGTAGTGGTGTATTTGGATGACATTCTAATTTACCGCAAGACTTGGGCTTAACACTTGCAACATATTCAACAGGTTTTGCACACCTTGTGGCAGCATAAGCTATACGCCAACTTGGAAAAATGCTCCTTCGGCATGGACATGGTCCATTACCTGGGCTACATCATTGATCAGCATGGCGTACATGTGGATCCAACCAAGATCCAAGTCATCCGTGACTGGCTAGCCCCAACAACACTGACTGAGCTTCGAAGCTTCTTGGGCCTTGCCAATTTCTACCACAGGTTTGTGTTGGGTTTGTCCCATATTGCGTAGGCCCTCAGCCAAATAAACAGGGGTGGTGGTAAGGAGAAATTTTCGTGGGGTCGGTCCCAACAACAAGTGTTCGATGATTCGAAGCAGCGCTTGTGCTCAGCCCCATTACTTTCACTACAAGACCTGCAACATCCTTTTGAGATCGAGACAGATGCTTCAGACTATGTTGTGGGCGCCGTTCTCACTCAGCACGACCACCACGTGGCCTATCATAGTGAGACATTGTCAGATATTGTCCATAATTACCCTACTTACGACAAAGAAATGTACTCCATTGTGCAAGCATGCCGCCAGTGGAGACATTACATTCTTGTGAAGGAGACGGTCATCCAAACTGATCATAAGCCACTGCAGTTCATCCAGACACAGGGAAAATTGCAGAATGACCGCCATCAAAAGTGGTCCACATACTTGCAACAATTCCACCTCAACATCAAGTATAAAACAAGAAGCACCAATCGCGTCGCTGATTGTCTCAGCAGACTGCCAGTCATGACACTCACCACAGTGCTAGACTCTTGCGGCCATGAGACATCTGGATTTCCTCAACTCTATGAGAGAGACCTTGACTTCGCCACCGACTACCAAATGTTGGGTGTAAACGCAGTTGTCGATAATTTCCATCTTCAGGATGGGTTGTTGTGTCGTCTAGGCCATATCTGTGTTCCATCAAGTGAGCGAGCGAAGATGATCTGGAAAGCCCACTACAGTCGGATGGCAGGACACTTCAGCGTTGAAAAGACAGTGGCGATGCTACAGAAACATTTCTACTGGCCGAAACTTCGACAGGAGGTCAGCAAGTATATCAGGTCCTGCATTGTCTACGTTATTGCCAAACCGACCACTAAGAAACAGGGCCTGTACACCCCTCTTCCTACTTCTGACAGGCCATGGGAATCCATCTCAATGGACTACATGTCAGGTCTCCCGTCCACCAAGCGGAGAAATGGTTGTGTTTTTGTGGTTCTTGATCACTTTTCTAAGATGGCGATTCTAGTTGCTTGCAAGAAGAGCATCACAGCAGAGGTCACTGCCAAGCTCTTCTTTGAACGAGTCTGGGTACATTTTGGAATCCCACAAACCATTGTCTCAGATCGAGATAGTCGATTTCTCAGCACATTCTGGTCGAGTTTCTGGTCACTGTTGGACACCAAGATCACCAAATCCATGACCTTCCACCCCTAAACAGATGGCCAAACCGAGGTTGTAAATCGAATGATTGTGCATATCCTTCGCATGTATAATTCAAATCACCCTCGCACATGGGATGAGAGCCTTCCCTATGTCCAGCATAGCTCAACCGGCCACAGCCCCTTTCAAGTGGGGTTGGGATTCGAACCATTGGGACCCATAGATGTTTCACTTCCCCTTACGGTCACCTCGATCGACTCATCTCCTGCTCCAACTGAAGCTGATAAAGCCACCCGGTTCATTGAGCGGATCTAGCACATCCGCCAACAGGTTCAGGATATCCTATAGAAGTCCAATGACAAGTACAAACAACGCCATGATTAACATCGAGTGCCGCATAAGTTTCAGGTGGGCGACAAAGTTTGGTTGCACTTGCAGAAAGAACGCCTTACATGAACCCATCGGAAGCTTTGCCCACTCCATTATGGGTCGTACACTATCACCAAGGCCGTGGGGGATAATGCTTTTGAGCTCAACATTCCTCCTTTCCTTGGTCTGCACCCAATGTTCAACATGGATCTCCTTCGCCCTTATTTCCCACCGTTATTGGACACCTCAGAAGTAGCAGAACCACTGACACCAACATAGCTCAACTCCCACTGCCTACAACAGACATCCAATGATCAGTTTGTGGACAGACAGATCAAGGGCACTCGACAATAAATGATCTAGCTTTATCGAGTCGTCAAAGCAGGGCAGCTCCTGCACTAAGGCAAGTGGCTCACCCGGGGCCAAATTCAACAGAAATTTCCTCATCTGATGGGGGAACTCAATGCAATGGAGACCATTGCTTCCTAAGGAAGGAGGATTGTTCCATATGGATATCGGTGGCCACCCACCTTTTCTAATTGGTTCAAAATAGTTTTCTGACAATTTTGGCAATTTACTATTTTTAGCAGTTTTAACTTCCGGGGCCATTTTGAGGGCCTAAATGAAGGTATTTAGGGATTGAGCTCCTCAATAATAGTTGAAAGCATGTTTGAGCCCCCAAAATGAATCTCCTCGACGATACCTTTCCAACGGGCTATCACACACCTAAAACGGAGATCGTATGCAAAAGTTACGACCTCGGGAAGTTGATGTACTAACTTACCCAAATGGGGCCCACATGACTTTTGGCGCTTCATCTCCTAGGGTTAGGTTTTTGGATGTCCAAGGTTTTTGGCATTCTTGCTTATTGTAAAAAGGCCTTCAGAGCCTCATTGTAATTTTCTTCTTGCGAATGTGCGCTGCAGTCACATCTCTTCTTAGAGATAAGTCACCACCATTCCAACAAGCTTGTTTCCGCTACATTTTACAGTTTCATTTTATTTCGTTATTGAATAGAAAACCAGTTTCATCTATGTTATTTTGTGTTAAGCACCTATTAATAATCTGTATTCATTTCATTCTGCTCATAAAATCCGGATCAAGCTAGCTTGCGCTAGGCCCCATTTCGGGATTTCGGGAATCGAAGAGTCGGGGTTGGTGTAAGTGTAAACACCCGACATGTGAAGTCACGAAGCGCCTGTTGGTCAGGCAAGTGCTCACAACAATGGTCATGAGAGAGAAGGCATTTAGCTGAGAGGAGCTAGTGCCCGGTTGACGTGGAAGTTGGACAATGCTTAGGAGAGAACCCGTGAGTCTCAATGGCCTACGTCTTTGGAGAAAGGACTTGTGTAAGTGGGTTTGGGGTCTAGCAGAGACCCGAAGAGTCAATCGAACTCAGTTTCTTGATCGATCGTATACCAAGAGGTCACGCAACCCTTAGGAGAGAAGGGGGGTCTGTATCAGTCTCATAGCAGCTACAATACTCAGAGACTTCCGGTCCATCCTGTTGCTGAAGCCCAAGGTAAGGGATGTGTATTAGCTGATGGACTTGTATTAGTGAAGGTGTACCCTCCTGGGGTGGAGTAGGCGTGTGGGGAATGAGATTCTGTGGGTTGTGGGCGTAAGTGGCTCCTGGGATAAAATATCCTTCCTGTTGTTCTATGCGACTTCTTTGTTGTCCTTGCCAAACCTAGAATTCCCTTTCTCGGTGGACTTTAGTCCTAGCATACGAGTGACCCACTGCTGAGCGTGATGAGAAGCGTGGTCTATGACTGGGAGGTTCGTGGAAGGTCTGCACGCAATTGGTGTACTTCAATTAAAATATAAGTACCCATTCCTATGTTCATTTACATGCTGTGTATATGTACATGTGTTATAATTGATGAATATTGTCTGTATATGCTGTTATATTATGGGTTTTGCCCGTGAGTAATGCATGTATACTTTTGTTGTTATTTCCACATTAATTTATGTATGAACATAATATGTTCTCTGTTTATGTTTATATTTATATGCATATGATAATTGTTGTTTCTATGAGTGGCGTTGCCCGACCTATTGGTGGTCGAGGACATTACACCCTGTTCTATAAAATAAATTAAAAACTCTGTATGATAGTGGAAAAAGATATGACACAAAAATAGGTGGCAATTGATATATTTTGGTATCGATTGCACAATTAGTTATTTAATGAATTGTTGAACAATACTCTTGTTTTTATTCCTGTCATGTTACCACTTTTTCGCTCATTACAATCCCTTGAGATGTCCCATGAATCCTATTTCACCCCCTGCTCACTAGGCGATCATTAAGTAATTTATTATGGATTGAATTGCATGGGTCTTATGTCAATTTCTGAGCCAAAATTTGTTTCATATTAACAAAATTTCATGTATGGTATGTTAAAGGCTAGTTGCTAATGAATTGCTGCATACAGGATGAGTTTCTTCAGCAGAGGCAGTTATGACAGAAACAATAAAGGAAGAGGTAACTAGAACAGAGGGCCTAAAAGGCATAGATTCTCAATTCATTTTGATGCTGACCCCCAAGAGTTGAACCAACTGTTTCAAGCTGGGCTCTTTTATTGGATTGGGAAATGGATAGTTCAACCCTGACCAGAGAGGCTTCCCTTCCAACCTAAATATATCCTTGGTATTCTTGTGCCTCCTCATGTATCCATGCAACCAGAAGTTCTTGAAAACGATGGATGGCAGGAGATTGTCAATCCGATATTCTCCCACCATTGTGGCTGGCCCAACTTGTCATTTCCTCCTCCTCCTCCACCTGTAAATCCTAATGCTCAAATTGCCCATGTACATTCACCTGTTCAGTCCTCCCATGCTAACAAACGACTTAAAACTGATGTCCCTCATGTACATGACAAAGGTAAAGCTGTTGCCTCCCCCTCATCTCCTTTAAATGACTTATCAAAATCAATGTCCTACCATATGCATTTGAAGGACGATTGCTCCCATCTTATTAATGAGATTAAGCTTCAAGGTTCGAATCAACCTAAGACTAATTCTAGAAAGTCCAAAGGGGACAACAATGATAGAAGAAGGATTGCCTCTCAAAGTGACAAATATGGATTTTAATTTATGTGTTTATGGTTGAGTTGTTGAAGACAATGGTCTGCAAAAAGTTTTGGACAACAAGCTATTTTTTTGGGATAATGTGATTATTCATATGTTTTGGATATGATTTAAATTATTTCTGATATTTAATATTCAAATTTTGGAAATATTTATGGGAGCAACAAGGAGACATGTGTTTAAATGATTATCTAATTGTGTTTATTTTTTGCAAAGAATAAAAAAAGGGAGTCACAAGGGGTCCCACCTACTTAGTTATTATTAAATAAAGACCCTTTACTATTATTATTATTATTACTTCTCCTAAACTAAAATTAGTTAAGTTTAATTAACTTAATTAAAAGAAGTAGTTGAACTATTTTCACTGATTTGGAATGCATAAAAGCCAAATGAGAAGGAAGAACAAGAGGAGAATAGAAGGAGAAAACAATACTAAGGTTTGCTCTTTTGTTTTCATGAGATAGTTCAGTTTTCATTCACTCTTGAGTTCATGAAAGGCCTAATTCTCTTTTTGACAACAGGGTTCTATTGTAGACATCAAGGTTCAAAGCTGAAACATATCATTCATATGCTTGTTTCAGAGGTGTTGATCTATCTTTGATAGTCTGTGTATAATTGTCTGTTTATGGATTAAATTTCATAACTGATAAAAGATATTGTGTAGAGTCAAGTTGGCAATAGTCTATGGCAAGCCGATCTAGATTTTAAAGATTAGTTTTTACTTCTTGTCAGAGTCCTTTTGTATGGTTTTCATTAGGGATATCTAAATTTGACTTTGATCTATGCCCTCACATGGATTTTGTAAAGAGAAAGATACTTTGATTTCTTGAAATGAAATAAATCGATTTCTATTCTGTCTTATTTGTGCGTATCTGTGACTTGATTACTTTTGATTTTGATCTCCACATTTACTTTCTGTAATCTATATATTTTCAGAAAATTATATAAAAATATAATATTTTGCAACAATCTTTTCATTAAAAAAATCATCCTAAGCCCTTGTAATTAATACTTGTGGATTGAGAAATATTTTTTGAGGCTATAAAACATAGGGTGATATTCCCGATTATCTTGTCTTAGCCAGACATGATTCGAAAATGCTTGAGTAAGATAAATTATATCTTTTCCTCAACATTTATTTGGTGACCATACTTGAGAGATCTTCCATATTTCTCTAGTTGATTGTATGCTTGATTATCATTGAAAATTTTATATTTCTGTTTTCAATTCTTTCACTATTTTTTTTTCTTCATGACAATACCTGTTATAAGACAACCCAATATTGAGCCTGGTCTTAAAGATCAGACCAACATTGCTTTAACCTTATTCAATACCATCTTAGAAACTGCTAACACCCGGGATGAGCTTGAACGTTCATGGGAAATGATTGAGCAAGACATAAGTGTCCGAGTACACTGGGAAGCTAGTCAAAGACAACCTAGGAATCAACCATAACTTTCTTTTTCCTAAATTTTTGATCTTCTTTTCATGTCATAAACCCTCACATCTTTAGGAGAAGAAGAGATTTATCATCTGAAATTAACCCTATTTCCTGAAATAGGAAGAAGAAACATTGTTTTGTCAACCCAACAAGGTATTGTAAGGAGAAATTTGTCTGATTCAACCAATTCGTCTTTCTCTCCTTTACTTATCGTTCACAATATGGTATCTAGCGGTGGTTCTGGTGGCACTGGAGGTGCTTATTCATCTCAACCTTCGGCCTCGTTAGTGATTGGTAGCTTGTATAACCATCAAGTCCCTGTCCAATCTACCACCAATCCCACTAAGGTTATAAAGAAGTATGGTCTCTTTCAATTTGAAGAAGATGCTACTACTACTCTGAGGCATGTATTCTCTCCTCTGAACCTAGCACCTGCTACTCGTCCATTTCCAAAATTGAAGAAGCATCTCCCTAGGTTTTCAAGAAATAACACGGTCACTACGAATGAACACTTGGTGGCATTTTCTAATGCCTATCACAACATAGGAGCCAATGACAATGACACTTGTATGCACTTATTTGTTAATTCCCTTGAAGGGAAAGCGACGACCAATTTCTTTGATTTTCCTCCCAAAATTCTTTCCACTTGGAAGGAGTTAGTTTATTGGTTCAAATCTACTTATGAGCAGTCTAAGAGCGCAACCGAGCAATTACGGGAGTAAAATAACATTGCTTATAAATATGGTGAGGCTATCAAGTATTTCAACTTACGTTTCACAAAGTTATATAACCAAATTCCCAAACTTATTCGTCCTCATAACCAAGCCGCTTTTATGCATTACTATCATGCTCTACCTTCCCCCTACCGTCATAGGCTTGAAGAAAAGGCCATTGATAACCTTGGTTCCGCTCTACATATTTGTCTAGAGTATGAAGAACAACTTGAAAGAACATGTCTTCACAAGGGTGACTCAGTTAAACAAATAGACATGTCCGCCCTCTTACAACTTGTACAAGACATGAATAAACGAATGATAGCGTATGAACGAAAGAGAAATGTCCCTTCACTTACCTCTGGGGCCTCATCTTCTTTTTCACCACCCTTTAAGAATCCTAATGAAAACAACTTTCAGCCTAAATCCATCATGCCTCACAGTTGGTGTAACTTTTGCGAGGATCACCATGAGGAAAGTACTTGTGAGGTAAATAAGAGCACCAGAGATAAAATCTTTGGTAAAAGGCCTGAAACTACCATTGTTGTTCTAGATTTCGCAGAACGAGAGGATGTCATGATCATAAACACTAGGAATAAATCCTATGCTTTGAAAGGAAAATATGATCCCCCTTGTACCTCTTCTAGCCCAAGCTCATCTTCACCAGCTGCTACTATACAAGTTACTAAAACTCCTGACAGTCAATGAAATCCCTCCCCTCTTCCTTCTTCCAAATACAATATTCTCAATCAATTGGCTAATATTAAGGCCAATGCTACTCTCCTGGACATGGTTGTCGTCCTTGAGCAACAAAAGCATCTAAAACATTTCATGGAAGGAAAAGCTTCCATCGTAGCCAATCTCTCTAAAGAGGTAGACAAATATGAATCAACTGTAAATAAAGTAGGTGTACATAATTTTAGACACCCTGTAAAAAACCCCCCATTTTTCATTTATGTAAAGATTATGGACACAATATCCCATTGTTGTCTGATTGACGACGGTTTGGGCCTAAGCATAATGTCGAAAATTATTATGGAAGAGCTAGGCTTGTCTTTTACAAATGAAAATGCCAGAAACATGATCTCTAATAATAGTTTACAACATTTGACCATAGGTGAGATCAAGGACGTGACCTTGGTTTTGTGCGCGCATCTTGAAATAAGGACAACCCTTAATATTCAGGTAATTGATATGCCAATGAGTAATTATTCAATCATCTTAGGAAGAGACTGGCAAGCCTTGACAGGTGGATACCTCTCACTCGACGTGACACACTTATCCGTTTCTCGAAATGGGAAGAACATCTTAGTCTTAAAGGAGGGAAGAATTTCACCTTATATAGAAATCATACCACAACCTAATGTAAATTATATCGAGGAGGACCTAGGAGTGTATTCCATCTTTGCAGATGAGAACAACACTCCCTTGGAACAAATTGACCTAGAGGATGGGATGTGACATATGCACTTTGATGGTTCATGCTCCAATGAAGGAAATAGAACTGACATTATCTTGTACTCTCTCGTGGGTAAAATTCACAATTTTTCCTATAGGTTAGAGTTTGCGTGCACAAACAATGTCACCGAATTTGAAGCGTCACTGCTAGGCATTGAAAATGCCTATAATTTAGGTTGTGGTCACCTTACAGTTTTTGGGACTCGGAACTTGTTGTAAACCTTGTACGTAAGATACATTCTCATAGCAACAAGTTAATGAAATGCTACACCCAAACTATTTGGGCGCTTATTTCGAACTTGTTATCCTTCAACATCACTCATGTTAAAAGGGAATTGAACTCAATGACTGACAAGTTAGTTGTTTTTGCAGCTTCTCCTACTCGACAACTTTTTCCACAAAGATTTGATTGCACTTTTCAATATTTGTATCGTCCTCATATTCCCGACAATGTAGAGTCATGGTAGGTCTTCCATAGTGATGAGAGCATATGTTCTTTCATACAAAATGAACCTTATAAGCCCAAGGAGATTATATCCATGGAAGACAACAAAATTCCGAAGGGCTTGACTCCTTTAGGGAGTTCATTTTCATCAAGTTATGTAGGCAACAAAGAAAAACATAAAGAAGAGGAGTCGAAAAGGAAAGTGGGTGAAACCATTTCCTTGAACATTGGGACACCCGATTCCCCAAAGAATGTCAAGATAGGTGCCCAATGTTTTGATGAAGAAAAATTGAAGTTCACTGAATTACTTCATGAATTTCAATTTTTTTTTGCTTGGTCTTATGAGGATATTCGTGGTTTTGATCCCGCTCTTATACAACATGCCATCCCTATCAAGGAGGGCATAAAACCTGTTAGGCAAAAACAAATACCCATTAACCCTACACTGGAAACAACTATTCGAAAGGAGTTGGAAAAACTCTTGAAAGCTGGGATAATTTTTCCCGTTAAGTATTCTGAGTGGGTTTCCAATTCGGTTCCCATTCAGAAAAAAAAACTGGTCAGATAAGATTATGCGTTGATTTTTGCGCATTGAATAGAGCTAGCATAAAAGACCATTTTCCTCTCCTTAATATGGAAATGATTTTGCAACAAGTTGCAGGGTCACAGATAATGTCCTTACTTGACGATTTTTCTGGTTACAATTAGATCAAGGTAACAATGACAAATAAATATAAAACCACTTTTATTACATGTTGGGGCACATTTGCTTATGAACGTATGCTTTTTGGATTATCTAATGCAGGTGCCACTTTCCAAAGAGCTATGAAAATAGCTTTTGATGATTTGATTGACAAAATTATTCAGATTTATCTTGATGACTTAACTGTGTATTAAAAAAACTGATCAGATCATTTTGGTAATCTTAGAAAGGTTTTCATGCGATGCAGGAAATTCAACATTTCTTTAAATCCTTCTAAGTCTATCTTCGACGTTACCAAGGGTAAGATCCTTGGGCACATTGTCTCTGATTCAAGAATAAGCATAGATCTCGAAAGGATTGCTGCTATCCTAAATATTCTTGCTCCTACTTCCAAAAATGAGGTTCAAGCCTTTATGGGTATTATCAACTTTGTCCAGAGGTTTGTTCCCAATTTTGCTGTAATAGTCAAACCAATTCATAATATTCTTAGACAATATCGTTGTAATATACCATATATAAAAAGTATGCAGAACAGAAACAAAATGCTAGAAATGGTAGAATAACAGTAATATAACCAACATAATCTCCACAATAACACATAAATGATATAAGAACAACAACATAAATAACACTTTGATTCAGAAATCAATGTTCACGGGCCTCTTCGAGGAGGCAACCTCTAGTCGAGTAGAGCTCTGTTATAATAATCTCCAAGCTAGGGTTTTCATACCCTCAACGCTTATTTTACTAAATATGTCTATCAAGAGAAGCATATAGAGGAAGATCCTTCTAGAAGCGGAAGCTTCTATTAGGTCTTCTTACATCCGCCTTATTCTATTTTATTGAAAGGCCTTATTAATATTGACCTTTATTACATCCGAATATATTGCTCTAGCTATGTGCGGGTTAGGACCCTAACATGTCCGCCCCCTTAAAAACAACCCTATCCTCAAGGCTTGAGATGTGGAAACTGCTGCAGAATGGTAGCTGGTTCCCAAGTGGCATCTGCTAGAGTTGTATCTTTCCACTGGACTGGCACTTCCTTGATGGTTCTCTGATGCAGGCGATGCTCACGCTGGTCCAAAACTGCTTCTGGCTGTAGCCAAATGGATCCTTCTTCAGCTAACTCAGGAAGGTTGGTTTGAATTTGGCACCTAGTTCCAATCACCTTTAAGCATGAAACATGAAAAACAAGATGTAGCTTCGAATGACTGGGCAGAGCTAACTGATAGGCGACTTGTCCCACGCACTTGAGAACTGTATAAGGACCATAAAATTTGGGCGCTAGCTTCTGACAATGCTTGACCTTGAGGGAAGGTTGCTTGTATGGTTGCATTCGCAGAAACACCTGATCCCCTTCTGCAAATTGATGTTCAGAGCGACCTTGATCTGCTTGTTGCTTCATGGGATTCTGTGCCATGACCAAGTTCTCTTTGAGGGTACGAAGAATATTCTCTAGAACTGTAAGTGTTTGGTCAACCACCTGGACCTTCGAGGTACACGGTAAGTATGAGAGAACTAAAGGTGGCTTCTGTCCATATACCGCTTCAAAATGAGTCATGCGTGTAGCTGTATGGTAGGAAGTGTTGTACCACCATTCAGCTAGGGGTAACCATTGAGCCCACTGATTTTTATTTTCAGAGGCAAAACACCTCATATATGTTTCCAAACACTTGTTGACAAATTCCGTTTGACCATCAGTCTGGGGATGATAAGCTTTGCTGAGATGCAATTGGGTGCCCTGTAGCTTGAACAGTTCTTGCCAAAAATTTCTTGTGAAAGTTGGGTCACGATCAGAAACAATAGAGTGCAACATGCCATGAAACTTGAAGACTTGGTCCATGAAACTTTGAGCCACCATGGATGCAGTAAATGGGTGTTGAAGAGCATAGAAATGCGCATACTTGGAAAGGCGATCCACAACCACCATTATGACTGATTTATTTCCCGATTTGGGTAAGCCGGTAATAAAGTCCATAGAGATATCCTTCCAAATAATAGGTGGAATCGGAAGCGGTTGTAGTGTGCCCGGAGATTTGACTGTTTCTCCCTTGTTGTGTTGACACACATCACATTCAACGACAAAATTACAGATGTCCTGTTTCATACCATCCCAGAAAAAAGAACGGTTGACTCTGTCATAGGTTTTGGTGAACCCAGAGTGCCCTGCTGTGGGTGTAGCATGAAGCTCAGAAAGTACCATGGATTTAATCTTTGATTGTTTACTTAAATACAAACGACCTTTGTATCAAAGCTCATCCTGGAGCCAAGAGTACCCTAGGGGAGCTGGAGCATTGGTCTACAATTGCTGGATCAGATGCAAACTTTTGGGATCTTATAGCCATTCCTGGCGAACAGTTTGGAGCCAATCTGGTACAATGAAGGAAAGAGAAAAAAGGGATCCTTCTTCTTCATATTTCTGGGACAGTGCATCCGCCACCACATTGTCTTTGCCTTTCTTGTAAATGATCTCATAATCATATCCAAAGAGCTTAGTCACCCATTTTTGTTGCTCCGGGGAGGAAATGCATTGTTCCAGAAAGTACTTGAGGCTTTGATGGTCTGTCTTAATTTGGAAACGTTGCCCCAAGAGATAAGGGTGCCACAAATCAACGACATGCAAAATAGCCAACATTTCCTTTTCATAGATGGGTTTTCCCAGATTCCTTTCAGATAGTTGCTTGCTGGTGAAGGCCAAAGGTCGACCCTCTTACATAAGGACAACACCGATTCCTTTCCCTGAGGCAACACATTCCAGCACACAGGTCTTTGTGAAGTCAGGAAGGGCTAGAACCAGAGTGGTGCACATGGCCATCTTCAAGGTTTGGAAAGCTTGAGTGGCCAGAGTCCAAGTGAAAGAGTTCTTTTTGAGGAGAGCAATGAGAGGTGCTGCAATCTTTCCATAGTTCTTAACAAACTTGAGATAATACCCTGTTAAGCCCAGAAATCCACGCAAGCTTTTGAGAGTCTTTGGGTGGGACCAGTCTTGCATAGCTTCAATCTTTTTCGGATCCACCCTGACGCCATCCTTGCCAACCAGATGACCCAAGTATTCTACTTCTGAGGCACCAAAAACACATTTAGACTGTTTCAAGAAAAGTTGGTGCTGAGAGAGTAGATGGAGAACTCGATCAACATGAGTAAGATGGTCTGTCCAGGTTTTTCTATAGATGAGGATATCATCAAAGAAAACTAAGACAAAATGACAGAGAAAGGGACGGAAGACATGATTCATGAGGCTTTGGAAGGTGGAGGGGGCATTACACAAGCCAAAGGACATGACCAAAAACTCATAGTGGCCCTCATGAGTTTGAAAGGCCGTCTTGGGAATGTCTGCCTCTTTCATACGTATTTGGTGATAGCCCGAGCGAAGATCAAGTTTAGTAAAGAATTGGGCACCACTCAATTCATCCAGGAGGTCATCAATGATAGAAATGAGAAATTTGTCTTTAATGGTCAGTTTGTTGAGGGCACGGAAGTCAGGACACATTCGCCAAGAACCTTATTTCTTTAGGACCATGACTACAGGAGAAGAGTAAGGGCTTGTACTAGGGTGGATAACGCCTGCATTAAGGAGTTCCTGTACTATTTTCTCAATTTCAATTTTTTGTGAAAAGGGGTGGCGATACAAACGTATATTGGGAGGAAGGCTTCCGAGTACAAGGGGAATGGAATGATCATGAACACCGCAGGAATGAGAGAGTCCTTGGGGAGTGGAAAATACCATTTGATGTTTAGAAAGGAGGGCTTGGAGGTCTTGCGACACCGGGGGTGTCTATGTTGCTTGTATGGCATGGAGTTGGGCAATGACACCAGAATGACCTTTTTTGAGCAGCTTTTCCATGCGATGAAAACTATTGACCTCAGGGGAACCAACAATGATGCCTTGGAATTTATATTGGTGGCCTTCCTAGTCGAATTGTATGGTTAATTCCGTAAAATCCATGAGAATGGGACCCAAAGTCCTTAGCCAGTCTGCATCCAACACAATGTCACAACCGCCCATGTCGATAGCAAACATATGGGATTTTAGGTGGTAGTCACCGATTTGGAGATGCACATTTTCACAACGCCCTCCACTTTTCATGGAACCACCATTGACAATCATGATTTGAAAATTGTTGACAACATGGATGTAGCAATGAGTTTCTTGGGCAATGCAACGATGCATAAAATTATGGGTGCTTCCACTATCAACCAGAATGATGACCTTCCGATGCTTGATGTAACCGATTAACTTGAGGGTTTGGGGGGTGGAGAAGCCAGTGAGAGAATTGAGGGAAATGATCAGTTCCATTTTGGGAGGGTCTGAGGGAGGGGTTATGTCAGTGATTTCAGGTGACTCAGACACAAGGGGAGTTTCAACATCCTCTTCCAAAATATCCTCAGAGATGGCCATAAAAAGATTTTGTTCCTTACACTTGTGGCTCGAGAAATATTTGTCATCACAATTATAACAAAGGCCTTTGAGTTGGCGTTCAACCATTTCATCCCTGGTCAATTTTTGGATCTCTAATGGGGCAGAGGGAGTAGTGGGATTTACGGGTTTAGGGTGAGGGATAAAGGAGGGTTTATGGTTTTGAAAGGATACAACTTGTTGTGCTTCTTTATCTTTTTTAGTAGCCTCCACCCAACTCGAAGGTCGAGCCATGAGGACATGGGCCTGAATCTCATCCTTGAGGCCACTGATAAAACACTCTCGAAAGAAAGCATCAGTCATGCTCTCTGTTCGAAAAGCCAGGTGCTCAAAGGAAGCTATGAAGTCTTCTACTATTTCAGATTGTTTTAACTTTGTCAAACGACCCAAATGGTTGGTGTCAATGTTAAAGCATTCATAAAACTCAGTCACAAATTGGGTCCAAGCAATATACCCTTGACGGGAAGTTTTTCTCCATTTCCACCATTGCCAACGTTCTTGATCTAGATGGAGAACAACATACCAGAGTTTGGCCAAGTCATTTGTAATGCCATATAAAGAGAAATAATGTTCCATTTGGGTTACCCAACCAGTAGGGTCCGAGCCATCAAATTTGGTCACATCCACCCGCGGAAGGCGTAGGTCACGTTGAAAGTGATGGTGTTGAAAGGTATGGGAATGGGAGGAATGTTCACCTTCAGTCTTTGGAGGTGCATCAGAGAAAGGGTCATCTGTAGGGATCTTCAGTTTGGTGCAGAGTGATGCAAAGACAGATTCAAGCTGGGTGGTCAGTTCTTGTTTGATTTCCTCCATTGAGGATTGCATGGTTGTATTTATGGTTGTATTGATGGATGTATCGATGGAGGCAACATTGGCACTGAGTTGTTTCACTTCTTTTTGGGTCTCGAGGAGACCAAATTGCAATGTGTTGAAGCGAGCTTCCAGGTCTTGGCTACGGGTATGGGCCATGAGGATGGATGAACTGAAAAGGGGTGGGCGTGTTAAAAAATTTTGTCGAGAAATGATATGGATGAATGTGATAAGGGCGAAGAGATGAATCCAATGGAATAGGTCTCAAATAATGGTGAAAAAATTTCCATACTTTTTTTTTTCTGTTACACTTGTGGAGTTATACTCTGGTCTGAAGAATACGACAATGATGAAATCCCCAAATGCTTAACCAGTAAGAAAAGTGTAGTGATTTGACAACCCGAACACAGTTGCGCGGAAACAGATCTTGTCTGTTTTAATTTGTTTATGTTTCTCTTCCCCAAGGGTTAGGTATTCAAGGGTTCTACAGACAAGGGTTTGCCCTGTGCTATAGCTCTCTGATATACGAGCGGGGTCCAACATTAGTACTCGGCCCAATATCTCAGGGTATTAACTAAGGATGATAGACCGTACCCTTAGCCGTACTACTCGACTACCCAGGTACTAGAGAGTATCTTCCCGAGTGCTATTCCTGGTGGCACTATAGTAGTTAGGCGACCAATTAGGTTATCTAAAGAGGGCTTCAGGAAATCTAGGGCGATCCGTACACAGGTGCTGTCTGATGCGCTACCACTCGAAGGGGTACCAACAAGGGTTACAAGGGTGGCCAATAGATGTGTGCTTAAGAACCACTTGTATTTCTTGCGTGTATGAATCCCTCAACTGCGGGTTTATGCGCGTAACAACATATCTATGTGGCTTAAAGACGTCGGAATACGTCTCTACTCTGAAGAAAAAAAATTCCACAATTTCTACCAAGGAAAGTGCTCTGATACCACTTGTAATATACCATATATAAAAATTATGCAGAACATAAATAAAATGCTAGAAATGGCAGAATAACAATAATATAACCAACATAATCTTCATAATAACACATAAATGATATAAGAACAACAACATAAATAACACTTTGATTCAGAAAGCAATGTTCATGGGCCTCTTCGAGGGGGAAACCTCCAGTCGAGCAATGCTCTGTTACAATAATCTCCAAGCTAGGGTTTTTATATCCTCGACCCTTATTTATACTAAATATGTCTATCAAGAGAAGCATCTAGAGGAAGATCCTTCTAGAAGCGGAAGCTTCTATTAGGTTTTCTTACATCCTTCTTATTCTATTTTATTGAAAGGCCTTATTAATATTGACCTTTATTACATCCAAATATATTGCTCTACCTATGTGCGGGTTAGGACCCTAACAATCGTTCCTTTTCTTAGACTGATGTCGTCGAAAATGCTTTCATAAGTGTTATAACCATAATTTGCACCAGACATGCTTACCTGGCCTTAGGCAATCTCAAACTCCTTCTTTGTCAAAACACTACTGAACAACTCTTCTTAAAAACCCCTTTTATAAAGCCCCACGTGCCCTGCTTCATTACTGCACGCGTGTACACGCTAGCTGACCCAAGACAACCCGCGTGTGCCTACAAAAGCACGAAAAAAGGAAAGTTGCTGACGTAACACACAACTTTGGGTAAGTTAACTAAACCTTTCGGCCATGCATGGCTAGTCACTTGACCAAATACCTAGATTCTTCTAGCCTATAAAAGAAGGGTTAGGGGTCCCATTTGAAGGAGGAGAATCATAATAAAGAAACTATACCCGATTAAGCATTCTCTTTGTCCCAACCTTTAGCCATCCTTGTGCAAAGATAAGTATAGAGCAAAGTAGTTGGAAGACAGTGGAAGAAGAGCCCAAGACCAGTATCGAGGATCAGTAGCCGACTTTATCATTGTAAGGTATCATTGTGAAGTTAATAAAAGAATCGCTTTTCCCGTCCTACTATATGAGATTGTCATTATTGGAATATTGATTGTATGATTGATTAAATCTCTAACCCGTTAGTTCATAGATCAAATGCATGTGGAGTTCTTTGTTTGTCTTTAGTGAATGCAGGTCAACATTGGGAGGAGAGTTGCAGTCAAAGAACGACCAAGCGCGAAAAGGGATCGACATCAAACACGAAACATAAGGTACGTCAACTTAATCTCTTGAGCCTTGTATTTACATATGAGTAATGGGGGTTTAGGCACGGGATGATGGTAAAAAGTAAGAATCTTTAGGTCATTTCTGCATGCATGATAAGACCCTTAGTGCTAGTCTGTAGGAGGGATTTCCCACCCACAACAATAGGGATCAAGAAGTCAATCAGTTTCTCACCGGTTTTGGTGAAGCTGGATTTTGAGAAAGAATTTATTATATATACTAATGCCACAGAGGAAACAGTTTCTGCTATCCTCATGCAATGTGATGACCAAGTTAACGAGAAACCAATAGCTTACATGAGTCAAAGCTTGTCAGATGATGAATTTAAATATTCTTATATTAAAAAACATGCTTTCTCTCTTGTTAAAGCTGTTGAAAATTTTCGACACTTCATCTTAGGTAAGCACACACTGGTAAAAGTCCCTTTACCCGCTGTCAAGTTTTTGCTCTCACAGACTTATCTTTCATGGAATTTTTCACATTGGCTTGCCAAGATCCAGGAGCATGATTTAACTATCATGACTTCTAAAACTATTAAGGGACGTGGCTTAGCCCTTCACTTAGCTCAACATGCAGAAGCAAGTGAAGAAATTGATGAACAAGATAGCTCTCTATCAACACTATTTTATATTGACAGTCAAATTCTTCCTATAGTTCAACATCCCTGGTACAAGGATCTGGTGTATTACTTGCAAAATCAAAGATGTCCAGATAACTTAGATACTCATCAAAGGAGAAGGCTCCATCTTGAATCTTCCAGATACGTCATTTTAGGAGACTTCTTGTTTAGGAGATATGCCGATGGTATGCTACTTCGCTATGTGAATAATGAAGAAACGCATAAATTGTTACAAGAGACTTATGGATCTTCAGATTATGTTATTCATGTAGGAGTCCACTTTTCTGCTAAAACAACTGCTTTTAAAATTATCAAGAAAGGGTACTATTGGCCTTCAATCTTTCGTGATTCTTATAATTTTTCAAGATCTTGTGACAAGTGCCAGAAGTTCGGTGGGAAGGAATGTCTTTCTGCCATGCCTTTACAACCTGTCCTACCTGACTTTCCTTTTTCAAAATGGGGTCTAGACTTTATTAGTCCTATTAATCCTCCATCTTCAGTAGGGCAGGTTTTTATTTTGACAGCCACAAACTATTTTACGAAATGGACTGAAGCTGCCCCACTTAAGCATTCACATGATGAGTAGGTGATTTCTTTCCTTGAGACTAATATTTTTTCCAGATTTGGTCTTCTTTTGGAAATTATTACAGAAAACGGTCCCACTTTTATTTATGCTAAGTTGACTCAGTTTCTAGCTAAACTGGGGGTTAAACATTTTACCTCATCGACTTATTAACCCCAAGGAAATGGGAAAGCCGAGTCTACTAACAAAAATTTGGTGAGAATTATCAAGAGGTTCATTGAAGATAAGCCTTGTCAATGGCACAATCTCCTCACTTACGCACTTTGGGAGGATTGCACTACCGCCAAGGTGAGCACTGGTTGCACTCCTTTCCAGTTTATTTGTGGTCAAGAAGCCAATCTGCCTACCGAGCTGGAACTTTCTTCTCTAAGGCTGATACTACAGGTTGAAAAATTAAATTCTTCCAATATCTCTCAAAGAATGAATGCACTCTTGGCTTTAGAGGAACAAATGATGTTTTCTTTGGATAACATTAAGAGAAGACAACAAACTATTAAAAGATATTTCAATAAAAGTGAAAAGGATGTCAAATTTAAGGTTAATGAAAAGGTCTTGCTGTGGGATTCAACTCATGCTGTTAGAGGAAAGCATTCAAAGTTCCAAAAGTTATGGCTAGGTCCTTTTAAGATCACTTTTGTCTTGGGCGCAAATTCCTATATCCTAAAGGACTTGGAAGAGAAATTGTTTTCCTATAGCACCAACGGTTCCCATTTAAAACATTATGTGGAACCAACTTGAAAGTTTAAATGCTGTATGAAATTTTTTCTGTATTATAGTTTTGTTTTATTGCTTTGATTTTACTTTGCTGTTATTTCTTTCTACTGTTTCATTATTGCTATTTATTTCTTTTACTGATTTCTTTTCTTGTCAAAAATAAAAATGTTGGATCAATAACAATCAGGTTACACAACTGTCATGATGTTCCCCCTTGAAGGCATCATTGCAATTTTTATATGCTTTAACTGCTGTTATATAAGATATTTGGTTCTTCATCCCTATTTCTGCTTTCTTTTTCTTCCCTTCGCTCCAAGATTCAAAAGAGCACACCAATTTTTTTTTCTCCTTGAAGCTAAAATTATGTCACTATGATTAATCAGATGATTATGCATACATGGATAATCCCCCTCATACATAACACTTTCCATGAGTTATTCCCAAAATCCCAAATCATTTTCCCCATAAATCACTCACTTCCCCCTGTTGCATAATCATTCTGATGATTATTTCCTTGATCTAATGGTCACCCAGTCTTAGAAACTAGACAATTTGAGTTCTTAATATGTTGGAAACAAAATTCCCTGTGGAGTCGCCAATTTGTTGACGCTTAAAATAGCAACGATGAATATTGCTCGCATATGATTGACAAACTCTATTATTTATTTATAATAATAATAATTAAGTAGTAGGTGGGACCCCTTTGTAGACTAGTTGAGCTATGATGGATGTGTTGCACTCATATTTTGGTTCGTTGTTATAATAATGCCAACATAGTCTTCTACCATTAATGATTCAAGTCATGGTTTTATTTGTCATGGAAACATAAGATGGTTGGTTGAATGTGTTATTGCTAGATGGTTTTGATGGTCACTTGCAACTCATGGAAGTACTATGGATAAAATGATCATTTTCTTTACAGGTTCTATGTTTATGCATTAAACATTGATTAATTATTTTATATATGATCTTATGAAAAAGGATAATGTGATGATGTGGGAGCTTAAACAAAAAGTAAAAGAGATTATATACAAACCTTAAGGTATATGTGATTGACACAAATAAATGATGATAGACCTTATTGCTACTACACGCTTTGGTTAAAGGATTATATGTGAAGCATATATGGTAACATTATGACATATGGTTGTTGTTAAAGTTTTGATATGATTTGGGGTGGCGCACTATGCAATGGATATAACATTGGATATAGTAATGGATGTTTGTTTGAATTAATGGTTGATGTTATGGTGTATGGGATGGCTTTTACGTTGAATTGAATAGGAATAGGGGAGGAAGCGACGTGCATTTACTGCACGTCACTCAAACAACCCTCGAACCCGTCACCCTAGCCATAGTTGCATTTGGTTTTTCGGCTTTGGTGGTTGTAGAGGCTACACGATTTTTGGTTTTGAAAGGAAAATACAGTCTAACTCTTCCCTCAAGTGAGATTTCCAGGTATGGTTCCTTTATTTTCCATCCATGATGGTCCCTCTATGTTATGAATTGATGTTTTGGCTCATAATTGCATGAGGTCTGTGTTTTTATTAAGTTTTGACTGTGTATCAGAGTTGTGCTTATGGTTTCTTCAGTGAATACTATGGACTGTTGGCGTTTTAAGGGAAAAAGAATGGATTTTATTGCTGTGTGTAGCCGTGCATTGGTTTATTGGTTTAAAACATGTCAGTCAGCTTGGGATTTTACTCTGTTTCTTTGTGGAAAATTATGATAATGGTGTAACAATCTCTGAGTTTTTATTGCGTGGATTTTACCACCAGTTTGGGTATTAGGTGCTGTCACTCCTTTTCGCTTCGGTCATTGTTATGTTTGTTCCTCCGAATTGCAATGCAAAATGTTAAGAGTTGCACAATTCTTTCTTTGTTTGGACCGAGCCCGAGCTATCATTTGTCATGGTATTACCCTCACTATCACCGTTCTAGAAGCATTGCATAGTCGAGTTTGTATCACCCAGAACTTTGAATGGAAGCCTATATATGTGTTGGGTTGGCCACAGGTTATGCCCGGGCATTCTTTCCATAGTGTTTATAAGAATTCGCCTCTCTTGTTATCCATTGGAGGTGGCTGACTGTTATGTTTGGTTACCCTTACTGTCAAGATTTTGAGTTAAAAGTTAAACATCCGTGGTGAATTTGGAAAGGGCATAAGCTCTCTGTTTCTTCAAAGATTATTCCTTGATTATCTATTGTTACTTCTCTGTGACAACTTGTATAAAAAAAGGTGCACAAGCTCTCTATGTTTTCGAAGACTCTTCCTTGATTGAGCCATCTCTTGGACCTTTCTGCAAATAAGATTTTAAAAGAGCATGAAATGTATGTGTCTCAAAGACTATCTCTTGTGGTCAAGCTATTTTCTCTTACCTCCATTGTTGTGTTAAACCCTAAACAGTATCTTGGTCTCGCCAAAGTTTAAAAGACACCTGTGTGTGCTTGGTTCTGTTTTCTCGGGCACGTCTTGGTTCTGTTTCTCCTCAGGCACTATTTGATTGTGTTTTTTGTTGGGAATTTTCTTTTGAAGAAAGTCTATACATGTTTAATGTACACGAATCTCAGGTTCAGAGTTACATGTTTTTTGATTAAATGTTGCTTTCAAATTAGGACTTGGATTGATTATATGAATGAACACCTTTGTGTGATTGAATCGGGGCCCAATTATGAGTTTTGATGACAGTGGATTGTGTCAATCAATGTTGGAAAGTTGACAGTTGGAGGTTAATACTGGGCTTATTCTTTTTCGATTTTAAGAAATAATTATGGGATGTGGATGGCTTGGATCACTGTGTATATTTTTGTTTTGTTTTAATAGGGAAAAGGTTTAGCATTGGAATATAAAAGACTGTGGATTGAATGGTTATAATGTTATTGTGGAATTGGCAATGATGTTATTATGTTGTTCATATATATTGTATAAGATGCAAAGGCTGATATAATTGAAGTATTCTGGGCAATTGGATTGTCTTTTATTTAAAGTCAGCAAACATTCTGTCTGTAAATAGGGGACAATTAAATGATTTTGTTTTTAAAGTGGATACTTATTAGATTGTGGGTCTGAACATAGTTATGGTTGTTGTTTGATTTAATTTATTTTTTATGAACAATATCCGTATTATTCCCTCTCATACTATCATTTTTCGCTCATTATACCCCCCTCACGATCCCAATTTCATTTTACACACCATGTTCTATAAAATATATTAAAAACTCGATATGGCAGTGGCAAAAAATATGACACAAAAATAGGTGGCAACTGATATATTTTGGTATTGATTGCACAATTAGTTATTTTATGAATTGTTGAGCAGTACTCGTGTTTTTATTCCCTATCATGTTACCACTTTTTCTCTCATTACAATCCCTCCAGATGTCCCATGAACCCTATTTTACCCCCTTCTCACTAGACAATTATTAAATAATTTATTATGGATTGAATTGCATGGGTCTTATGTCAATTTCTAAGCCAAACTTTGTTTCATATTAACAGAATGTCATGTATGGTCTGTTAAGGGCTATTTGCTCATGAATTGCTACATATAGGATGCGTTTCTTCAACATAGACAATTATGTAAAAAACATTAGAGGAAGAGGTAACTGGAACAGGGGGCCTAGAAGGCTTAGATTCTCAATTCATTTTGATGTCAACCCCCAGGAGTTGAACCAACTATTTTAAGTTGGGTTCTTCAATTGGATTGGGCAATGAATAGTTCAACCCCGATCAGAGAGGCCTCCCTTCCAACCTCAAAATATCCCTGGTATTCCGATGTCTTTAAGATACAAAGATCTGTCGTTGCGCGCATAAACTCACGGTTGAGGGATTCATACACGCAGGAAATACAAGTGGTTCTTAAGTGCACATTTTTTGGCCACCCTTGTAATCCTTGTTGGTACCCCTTCGAGTGGTAGCACATCATACAACACCTGTATATGGATCGACCTATATTTTCTGAATCCCTCTTTAGATAAACCGATCGACCGCTTGACTGTTATAGTGCCACCGAGAACAACACTCGGGAATATACTCTCTAGTACTTGGGTAGTCGGGTAGTACGGCTAAGGGCACGGTCTAGCCTTCTTAATTAGTGCCCTGAGAGCGCTGAGTACTACTGTTGGACCCCGTATGTATATCAGAGAGCTATAACATAGGGAAAACCTTTGTCTGTAGAACCCTTGAATACCTAACCCTTGGGGATGAAAACAAAAATAAAACAGACAAGATCTATTGCCACACAACTATATTCGAGTTGCCAAATCACTACACATTTCTGATTGATTAAGCATTTGGGCATTTCATCACTGCAGTATTCTTCAGACCAGAAAAGTATGGAAAATTTTGCACCATTATTTGAGACCTATTCCATTGGATTTATCTCTTCACCCTTATCACATTCATACCTATCATTTTTCAGCAAAAGTTTTGACCCCACCTGCCCCTTTTCGGTTCCCTCATCATTATGGACCGTACCCGTAGCCAAGACTTGGAATATCACTTCAATACCTTGCAATCTAATTTCACAGAGACCCAACAAGAAGTGAAACAACTCAGTGCCAATATTGCCACAATCAATAAAAACATGCAGTCTTCCATCGTAGCCTCAATCGAGGAACTCAAACAAGACATGACTACCCAGCTTGAATTTGTCATTTCGATGATCTGCACCAAATTGCATATCCCTGCAGATACCCCTTTATCTGACCCACCTTTGCATACCGAAGCTGAAACTTCCTCTCATTCCCATAATTTTCAGCGCCATCACTTTCAGCGTGACCTATGCCTTTCACGGGTGGATGTGACTAAATTTGATGGCTCGGATCCCACTAGTTGGGTAACTCAAATGGAACATTATTTCTCTTTGTACGACATTATAGATGACTTGGAAAAACTTCGATATGGTGTTCTCCATCTAGATCAAGAACGTTGGCAATGGTGGCAATGGAGAAAAACTTCTCATCAAGGGTATGTTGCTTGGACACACTTTGTGGCAGAGATTTATGAATACTTTGACACCGCCACCAACCATTTAGGCCGTTTAACAAAATTGAAACAATCTGGCATAGTGGAGGACTTTATAGCTTCTTTTGAGTGACTGGATTTTCGTACAGAGGGCATGTCTGATGTTTTTTTCTGAGAATGTTTTATCAGTGGCCTCAAGGATGATATTTTTGCCAATGTCCTCATGGCTCGACCTCAACAGGTTAAGGAAGCACAACAGGTTGTGTCTTCTCAAAACCAGAAACCCCCCTTTATTCCTCGCACTAAACCAATAAATCCCACTCCTCCTTCCACTCCATTAAAGATCCAAAAATTGACCAGGGCCGAAATGGCTGAATGCCAACTCAAAGGCCTTTGTTATAATTGTGATGACAAATATTTTCCGGGCCACAAGTGCAAGGAACAAAATATTCTTATGTCCATCTCGGAGGATGTTTCGGAAGAGGATGTTGAAACTCCTCTTGTGTCTGAGTCACTTGAACCCACAGACATAACCCCTCCCTCAGACCCTCTCGAAGTAGAACCGGTCATTTCCCTAAATGCTTTCATTGGTTTCTCTGCTCCCCAAACCCTCAAGCTAATTGGTTACATCAAGCATAGGAAGGTCATCATCCTTGTTGATAGTGGAAGCACCCATAATTTTATTCATCGCCGCATTGCCCAAGAAACTCATTGTTATATCCATGCAGTCAATAATTTCCAAATCATGATTGCCAATGGCGGCTCCATGAAATGTGGAGGGCGTTGTGAAAATGTGTCTCCAAATTGACGATTACCACCTGAAATCTCATATGTTTTCTATCGACATGGGAGGTTGTGACATTGTATTGGGTGCAAACTGGCTAAGGACTTTGGGTCCCATTCTTATGGATTTCAAGGAATTAACCATGCAATTCGACCAGGAGGGCCAAAAATATAAGTTCCAAGGCATCACCGCCGGTTCATCTGAGATTATTAGTTCCCATCACATGGAAAAGCTGCTAAAAAAAGGTCATTCTGGTGTTATTGCCCAACTCCATGCCATACAGGCAACTGAGACACCCTATGTGCCGCAAGACCTCCAATCCATCCTCTCTAAACATCAATTGGTCTTTTTCACTCCCCAGGGACTCCCGCCTTCCCGTGGTGTTCATGATCATTCGATTCCCCTTATACCAGGAAGCCTTCCTCCCAATATCCGTCCCTATCGTCACCCCTTTTCCCAAAAGAATGAAATTGAGAAAATGGTTCAAGAACTGCTTAACGCATGCGTTATATGCCCTAGTACGAGCCCCCTACTCCTCTTGTGGTCATGGTCTTGAAGAAAGAAGGTTCTTGGCGCATGTTTCCCGACTTCTGCGCCCTCAACAAAATCACCATTAAAGACAAATTTCCTATTCCTGTCATTGATGACCTCTTGGATGAATTGAGTGGCACCCAGTTCTTTACTAAACTTGATCTTTGTTCTAGCTACCACCAGATCAGTATGAAAGAGGCAAACATTCCTAAGACTGCCTTTAGAACTCATGAGGGCCACTATGAGTTTTTGGTCATGCCCTTTGGCTTGTGTAATGCTCCTTTAACCTTCCAAAGCCTCATGAATCATGTCTTTCACCCTTTTCTCCATCATTTTGTCTTAGTTTTCTTTGATGATATCCTCATCTATAACAAAACCTAGACAGACCATCTTGCTCATGTGGACTGGGTTCTCCATTTACTCTCTCAGCACCAAATTTTCCTGAAACAATCTAAATGTGCTTTTGGCGCCTCAGAAGTAGAGTACTTGGGTCATCTTGTTGGCAAGAACTACGTCAAGGTGGATCCTAAAAAGATTGAAGTTATGCAAGACTGGCCTCACCCAAAGACTCTCAAAAGCTTGAGAGGATTTCTGGGCTTAACATGTTATTATCGCAAGTTTGTTAAGAATTATGGAAAGATTGCGACACCTCTCACCACACTCCTTAAAAAGAATTCTTTCACTTGGACTCCAGCATCTACTCAGGCTTTTCAAACCTTAAAGATGGCCATGTGCACCACTCCAGTCCTGGCCCTTCCTGATTTCACAAAGACCTTTGTCCTGGGATTTGATGCTTCAGGGAAAGGTATTGGCATTGTCCTTATGCAAGAGGGTCGACCTTTGGACTTTACTAAGAAACAACTGTCTGAACGCAATTTGGGAAAATCAATCTATGAAAAGGAAATGTTGGCTATTCTGCATGGCATTGATTTGTGACGCCCTTATCTATTGGGGCAACTCTTCCAAATTAAGACAGATCATCAAAGCCTCAAGTATTTTCTGGAATAACACATTTCCTCCCCAGAGAAACAAAAATGGGTGACTAAGCTCTTTGGATATGATTATGAGATCATTTACAAGAAATACAAAGACAATGTGGTTGTGGATGCACTTTATCGAAAATATGAAGATGAAGGCTCCCTTTTCTCTCTCTCCTTCATTGTACCAGATTGGCTCCAAGCCGTTCGCCATGAATGGCTACATGATCCCAAAAGTTCGCATCTTATACAACAATTGCAGTCCAATTCTCTAGTTTCCTCAGGTTACTCTTGGCTCCATGATGAACTTCGATACAAAGGCCATTTGTGTTTAAGTAAACAGTCAAAACATAAATCCACGGTGCTTTCTGAGTTTCATGTTACACCCACAACTGGGCACTCTGGGTTTACCAAAACCTATGACAGGGTCAAACGTTCCTTTTTTTGGGATGGTATGAAACAAGACATTCGTAATTTTGTGGCCGAATGTGATGTGTGTCAACGGAAAAAGGGTGAAACAGTCAAATCTCCTGGCACACTACAACCGCTTCGGATTCCACTTTCTATTTGAAGGGATATCTCTATGGATTTTATTATAGGCTTACCTAAATCAGACAATAAATCAGTTATCATGGTGGTAGTTGATCGCCTTTCCAAGTATGCTCATTTCTGTGCTTTTCAACACCCATTTACAACATCCACAATGGCTCAACTTTTCATGGATCAGGTCTTTAAGCTTCATGGCATGCCACATTCTATTGTTTCTGATCACGACCCAACTTTCACTAGCAATTTTTGGCAAGAACTATTCAAGCTACAAGGCACCCAATTGCATCTCAACACAACTTATCATCCCCAGACGGATGGTCAAACTGAAGTTGTCAACAAGTGTTTGGAAACATATTTGAGGTGTTTTGCATCGGAAAAGAAAAATCAGTGGGCTCAATGGTTACCCCTAGCTGAATGGTGGTACAACACTTCATACCATACAACTACTTGCATGAATCCTTTTGAAGCGGTATATGGACAAAATCCACCGTCAGTTCTCTCATGTTTATCAAGTGTCTCAAAGGTCCAGGCGGTTGACCAAACACTTACAGTTTGAGAGGCTATTCTCCGTACCCTCAAAGAGAATTTGGTCATGGCCCAGAATCGCATGAAGCAACAAGCAGATCAAGGTCGCTCTGAACGTCAATTTGCAGAAGGGGATCAGGTGTTTCTTCGACTGCAACCTTACAAGCAAACTTCCCTCAAGGTCGACCATTGTCAGAAGATAGCACCCAAATTTTATGGTCCTTATACAGGCTCAAGTGTGTGGGAAAGGTGGTTTATCAATTAGTTTTGCCCAGTCATTCTAAGCTACATCCTGTTTTTCATGTTTCATTCTTAAAGAAAGTGATTGGAACTAAGTGCCAAACTCAAACCAACCTTCTCGAGTTGGATGAAGAAAGCTCCATTTGGCTACAACCACAAGAAGTTTTGGATCAGCGTGAGCATTGCCTGCATCAACGAACCATCACGGAAGTGTTAGTCCAGTGGAAAGATACAACTCCAATAGATGCCACTTGGGAACCAACTACCATTCTGCAACAATTTCCACATCTCAAGCCTTGAGGACAAGGATATTTTTAACGGGGAGGACATGTTAGGGACCTAACCCCTCACATAGGTAGAACAATGTGTTCCGATGTAATAAAGGTCAATATTAATAAGCACTTGCAATAAAGTAGAATAAGATGAATGTAAGAAGACCTAATAGAAGCTTCCGCTTCTAGAAGGATCTTCCTCTAGATGGTTCTATTTATAGACATATTTAGTATAAATAGGAGTCAAGGGTATGAGAACCCTAGCTTGGATATTATTGTAATAGAGCTCTGCTCGACTAGAGGTTGCCCCCTCGAAGAGGCAAGTGAACATTGCTCTCAGTAATCGAAGTGCTCTTTCTGGTATTATTTTGTTATCATTTCAGTATTATTGTGGTGTTATTATGGTTATATTGTCGTTCATCTGCCATTTCTAGCATTTTATTTCTGTTATGCATACTTTTTAGATTTGACATATTACATATTGAGTTCATTAAATGCCTAATTCTCTTTTTAACAACAGGGTCCTATTGTATACAACAAGGTTCAAAGCTGAACCATATCATTCAGATGCTTGTTTCAGAGGTGTTGATCTATATTTGATAGTATGTGTATATTTGTCTGTTTATGGATTACATTTCATAACTAATAAAGGATGTTGTGTAGATACAAGTTGGCAACAGTCTGTGACAAGTTGATCTAGATTTTAAAGTTCAATTTTTAATTCTTGACATAGTCATTTTGTATGGTTTTCATTAGGGATATTTAAATTTGACTTTGGTCCATGCCCTCACAAATATTTTGTAAAGAGAAAGATACTTTGATTTTTTGGAATGAAATAAAGCGATTGCTATTATGTCTCATTTATGCATATCTGTGACTTGGTTATTTTTCTTTTGATCTCTACATTTACTCTTTGTAATCTGTATATTTTCAGAAAATTATATAAAAATTTCATATTTTGCAACAATCTTTTCATTAAAAAAATCAGCCTAAGCCCTTGTAATTAATACTTGTGGATTGATAATTTTTTTTTTTGACGCTATAAAACATATGGTGATATTCCTGGATATTTTTTCCTAGCGAGGAAGGATTCGAAAATGCTTTAGTAAGATAAATCATATATTTTCCTCAATAAGCGTCAAAATGGACAGAAAATCTAGGCCTCATATGGCTTCGGTTCCAATTTCTCTTGCCTCTGTTATTTCTGCAATTGTTTCCCCTACTAAAAAAGCTCATCCTGTAGCAACAACTCGACAGTAATGAGGCTCTTAATAAACCATACATGACACTCTTCTTACATGAATAAAAAAATGGTTCAAAAATTGACACGAGATACATGCAAATCCATTCATAACAAACCATTTATTAATTGCCAAGTGAACAGGGGGTGGTAGGGTTCATGGGAAATATGAAGGGAGTGTAATTAGCGGAAAATGATAGAATGATAGGGGATCAAAATACGAATATTGTTCAACAATTAATCAAACAATTTAACAATGTAATAAAATATCAAAATATCAATTTCCAACCCTTGCTATGTTATCCCTTTGTTGCTCTTACACAGACTTTTCCTTTTAAATTTATTTCACAGAACATGGATGAAATAAGTGAAATCGAGATTATGAGGGGAATGAAATTAGCAAAAAATGATAGAATGACAGGAAATCAATATGGATACTGTTCAATTGAAAATAAATCAAAACATGCAATCAAAACATATCTTTATCCAGACCTTCAAAGTTGAACAATGTTCCATTTTCAACACAATAATTCGAATTGGTATTTCCCTTTACAAATTTTCTTGTTGGTTTCCAAATTATTTTACACAAAAATATATATGCCCATAATTATTTAATCACAGTAGCCATTTGTATCCACATTAACATTATATGACAGTCATAACAAACAACATTGCAATTGCTATAAGAAACCACAAAAACATTTGAGCCATGACCATAACATTAACTTCAATACCTATCCTTTAAAACCAACAGGAGCACGTTCTGTGTTGAAAATCAACTCATATCCATCATTTATTTAACCACTGTTCGACGCAATCAATCTGGACGTTATAACTCTTATTTGGGCCTCAAACATTTCGCACAGAGGTGTCACTTTTATACAATCAACACAATGATTGAACAAAAAATAACATTCAATACTTTGATCACCAACTTCAAATAAATAAGTGTGTACAGATCTCTTCCAGAATTACTAAACAAAGGACTCAACAAAATCGTGCTGAAGTAACCGAGCACACACAGTGCTCCCATCAACTTCAATTGGAGAAAATATGATTTCAAAGTAATATTTAGGGTTTAAGACATCAAGTGGAAGGTAAGAACATGCGGTTCGACCAAAGAGTTTAGTATTTGAATGGAACAAACAACTCATTATGTAGGTGTCCTATCAAAATTTACCACATAACAATAACATGCAATATTTCTCTCAGCTGTAAGGGTTTCAAAACAATAGACTGCAACTTCCAACAAAAAACAAATGGAGCCAACCTTTTTAACAACACTACATAAAGAGTGACCAAGTATAAACCCGTTCCCAACCAAAAACATGAATAATGATTTCATCAACCTCTGGGTGGCATGTTTTCATACTGTGTAATGTTTACCAGGCAACGATGAGGTAGGCTTATAGCAAGAAAGCTAACAACTCAAGGTTTTTCCAAGACAAGGCACGAAATGTTCCAACCTTACATCATAAAAAAACTTAGAGTCGAACATGGTGTGGGCATATTTAATCACAAAGACCAGTAATTTCCAGATATAGGTGGGGCATTCACAAAGCCCAAAGTTTTAACAGACTGTGATAACCAACTTCCGCGAAGAGGCAAGACCCAGAAACCAAGAAATGATTAAGCAACTCCACTGCAATTTTTATTCAACAACCATGCGAAGGATTACACACAACAAGAAGACCAAAAACATTTTCTTTTTTAAATGCCAATAGTCCAGAAAACCATCATAAGAAACCAAGGATGCAACCCCAAAAACACAGTTCAAAACATCATAACAACTTGAGAATCACACAGATCACGAGCAACTAGAGACAAAATTGATTCAAAAGGCAAAGTAATTCCGATGAATGGAAAAATAAGAAAACCCATACCTTGAAAAGTCTGCGCGAGGATAAAACCAAGACTGTATACTTCCTTCACGACCGAGCAAGGTAGAACAACAACAACTACCAGAGCCAAAGCAATGCAAGAATGACTAGGGTGACAGGCTCAAAGAGAGTTTGAGTGACGTGCAGTAAATGCACGTCACTTTTCCCTTCCAACTTCATTGAATTCTTAGTACGATCCAAGCCCAGTCACCATAGCACTACACCATTAATCAACCAAAATCCCAAGATGCCATATCACTTTTTCAAAGTGTGCCACCCCTTGGTAATATTAAACTTCGGAAAAACCACAATTTTGTTGATAGATTGTCGATGTCTCATATCCATATCAGGATCCATCTTCAGGACAAGGAGTCTGGGTTATGATTAAGGAGAGACGCTTCATATAAATGTTAATCGGAGAGATGAGAGTTTTAAAAGTCGGCTTGGAAGAACCCTAATTCAATATTAGATAATTAAGTTTATTCATATTTTTTTTATATTTTCAGTTAATTATTTTTAATTATTATTATTTTTTTTAATAATTTTTTCAATTCATTTTAAATTTTTAATGTTGTTTATTTATTTAAAGAGCCCCCAACCAGAAACTAGGAATACTTAAAACCCTAGCCACAAGATCTATAAGAATCTCTAACAAGGAACACTTTGTAAAAGAAAAAGAATACCTTTCCAACATTTTCAGAAACATTGGATATAATAATAAATACATTAACAACACAATCAATAAGGCCAAAGAAAAAATGAACATAACACAAAAACCCCATGATAACCAAACTCCTAATAATAACACTGCTTACCTCCCCTTCATCCAAGGAGTAATAGACAAGATTGCTAGAGTCCTCAATAAAAAAGAGATTAAGACCACCTTCAAACCACATGAAACCATCAAACAAAATATGCAATCCGTCAAAGATAAACTTGATCCACATAAATGCAAATGTATTTACAAAATTGAATGCTCATGCAATAGGTGCTACATCAGTGAAACTGAGCGCTCTTTTAAAGTTAGAATTAAAGAACATGGAGACATAAAAAATGAACACATTTGTACCTCAGCCTTAGCAGAACACTCCCTAAAAACAAAACACCATGTATGCCTTGAAGAGGCGAAAATTCTAGCAAAAGAGAATCACCTATTTAAGCGTCACATTAGAGAAACGATTGAAATCCAAAGAAGTCCAAACAACCTTAATAGAGATAATGACCTAGAACTGAATGAAATCTGGCTCCCCTTAATAAAAATAAATAAGAATTAATCAACTTAAGGAAAAAACCCTAATTTTATAAAAAAAAAAACTTGAAACACATGATTAATCATTCTTAAATACTAAAAACACTTAAACCTTTTAATTTAAACCATCTTTTTAAAATAATAACTATATTAAATATAAAAGTAATTGTAAAACAACATTATAATACTCTCATTAAAATATTAAAAAACAAAACCTTAAAATCTCTTTAAATAAATAAACAACATTAAAAATTTAAAAATGAATTGAAATTTTTTAAAAATAAAATTAAAAAAACCTAAAAACAAATTAAAAATAATAAACTGAAAATATAAAAAATTATGAATAAACTTAATTATTTAATATTGAATTAGGGTTCTTCGAGGTCGACTTTTAAAACTCTCATCTCTCCAATTAACATTTATATGAAGCGTCTCTCCTTAATCATAACCCATACTCATTGTCTCGAAGATGGATCCTGATATGGATCTGAAACATCGACAATCTATCAACAAAACTGTGATTTTTCCGAATATAACTGAAAACCCTCACCACATAAACCTAATTGAACAGAATATTAAACTTCTTCAAATGACCACTTGTTAGGAACACAATCCAACATGAAACTCATACAATGTGCATGACCATAGTATCAAGGGTTGAAATCACCCAAATTCTTGCGATGAATAATACAATATCAAAACTGAAATTGTATTATAATTCTTTCATCCACAAGGCAACATATTTTATGAGATATCATCAAAGCCACTTAGTGCCATGTTTTAATCATCCAACCAACACATATTACCGCAACAATTTAAACCATGACTAGAAGCAAAATAAACTATAGAGAACCGCGTTGCTACCATCACATAGACAGGAAAAATATAAGCGTTGCTTATCCTCCATATTCCAATGAGTATAACAAGGGAGTCCCACCTACTAGTTTATTATTAATATAGTTAAATAATAAATCTTGGAAATAAATTGCGAGCATAGTATTCAACGTTGCGTTTTTAGGCGTCAACAAACTGGTGAATCCACAGGGAAATCTGTTTCCAACAGATTAAGAACTCATAATGTCTAGTTTTGCAGACTACGTGAACAGTAGATCAAAAAAATATTTATTAGAATGATTATGAAACAGAGGGAGTGAGACGATTTAAGGGAAAAATGATTCGGGACTTTGGGAATAGATCATGGAAAGTGTTACGTATGAGGGGTTTATTCTTGTATGCATAACATTCGATTGGTCATAGTGAAAACTTTTATTGTTTGAAGGAGAAAAATTTCTGGTGTGCTCTTTTTGAATCTCAGGGTGGAAGGAAGAAAGGGAAATCAGAAAGTAGGGATGTAAATCCAATTATCTATCTAACAACAGTATTGGAAGCAGATAACAATTTTAGTGATGTCTACAAGGGGGACAACATGACAATTGTGTAACTTGATTGTTATTGATTAACAATACTTACAGAATAATATTGCTATGACAAAAATGATCCAAAGTTTATTTTTGAAGAGACAAAGAAATCAAATAAAAGAAAAACAACATAAATGAAACAACAGAAAATGAAAAATAACAAAGCAAAATCAAAACAGTGAAATATAAAAATATGATACAAAAGTGACATTAATGCAACGTTTTAACCTTCAAACTGGTTCCACATAGTGTTTCAAGTGGGAACCGTTGGTACTATAGGAAAATAATCGCTCTTCCAAGTCCTTTAGAAGATAAGAATTTGTGCCTAGTACAAAAGTGATTTTAAAAGGACCTAGCCATAATTTTTGAAACTTCAAATGTCTTCCTCTATCGACATGGGCTGAATCCCAATGCAAGACTTTCTCATTTGCCTTAAATCTGACAGCTTTTGCGCTTTTATTGAAATATTTCTTTACAATTTGCTATTCTCTTTATGTTATCCAAGGGAAACATCATTTGTTCCTCTAAAGCTAAAAATGCATTTATCCTTTGAGAGACATTAGAAGAATTTAATTCTTCAATCTGTAGCATCAACCGTAGAAAAGAAAGTTCCAGCTTGGTAGGCAAAATAACTTCTTGACCATAAACAAGCTGAAAGGGAGTGCACCTGTGCTTACCTTGGTAGTAGTGCGATCTTCCCACAAGGCATAAGTGAGGAGGGTGTGCCATTGACGAGGCTTATCTCCAATGAGCCTATTGATGATTCTAACTAGATTTTTATTAGTAGACTCGGCTTGCCTATTTCCTTGAGGATAAGAAGATGATGAGGTAAAATGTTTGACTCCTAGCTTAGCTAGAAATTGAGTCAGCTTAGCATAAATGAAAGCGGTACCATTGTCTGTAATAATTTCTAAAGGAATGCAAAATCTGGAGAAAATATTAGTTTCAAGGAAAGAAATAACCTGTTCATCCTGTGAATGTTTAAGTGGGACAACTTTAGTCCACTTAGTGAAGTAATCTGTGGTTGTTAAGATAAACCCTGCTTTGCTAAAGATGGAGGATTAATAGGACCTATAAAGTCCATACCCCATTTTGAAAAAGGAAAATCAGGGAGGATAGGTTGCAGAGGCATGGAAGAAAGACGTTCTTTCCCAACGGATTTTTGGCACTTGTCACAAGATCTTGAAAATTTATAAGAATCTATAAAAATTGAAGGCCGATAATAACCTTTTCTCATGATTTTAAAAGCAACAGTTTTAGGAGAAAAGTGGCCACCCACGTGAATAACAGAATTTTAATATCCATGGGTTTCTTGTAACAATTTTTGTACTTCCTTATTATTCACACACCGAAGTAATATACCATCAACAAATCTCCTGAAATATAAGTCTCCTAAAATAACATATCTGGAAGATTCAAGATAGAGCCTTCTCCTTTGATGAGTATCTAAACTATTTGGACATTTCTGATTTTGCATGTAATATACTAGATTTTTATACCAGGGATGTTCAACTGTAGGAAGGGTTTGACTATCAATGTAAAATAGTGCTGAAAGAGGATTATCTTGTTCAACAATTTCTCCACTTGCATCAACATATTGAGCCAAGTGAAGGGATAAGTCTCGTCCCTTAATTGTTTTCGAAGTCACGATGGTTAAATCATGCTCCTGGATCTTGGCAAACCAATGTACAAGCTTCCTTGAAAGACAAGTCTGTGAGAGAAAAAACTTGACAACATATCTGGAAGATTCAAGATAGAGCCTTCTCCTTTGATGAGTATCTAAACTATCTGGACATTTCTGATTTTGCAAGTAATACACTAGATTTTTATACCAGGGATGTTCAGCTATAGGAAGGGTTTGACTATCAATGTAAAATAGTGCTGAAAGAGGATTATCTTGTTCATCAATTTCTCCACTTGCATCAACATGTTGAGCCAAGTGAAGGGATAAGTCTTGTCCCTTAATTGTTTTCGAATTCATGATGGTTAAATCATGCTCCTGGATCTTGGCAAACAAATGTGCAAGCTTCCTTGAAAGATAAGTCTGTGAGAGAAAAAACTTGATAGCAGGAAAATGGACTTTTACCAATGTGTGCTTTCCTAGGATAAAGTGGAGAAATTTCTCCACAACTTTAACAAGAGAGAAAACATGTTTTTCTATATAAGAATACTTGAATTCATCATCTGATAATCTTTGACTCATGTAAGCTACTAGTTTTTCGTTATTCTGGTCATCACATTGTACGAGAATAGCATAAACTGCTTCCTCCATGGCATTAGTATATATAATCAAATCTTTCTCAAAGTCTGGCTTTGCCAAAACCGGTGCGGAACTGATTTCCTTTTTAATCCTTATGAAATCATTCTCGACGTCTTCATTTCAAGAAAATGAGTGATCTTTCTTGAGAAGATTGTGAATTGGTTTGACCATTAAAGAAAAACCAGGAACAAATCTAAAGACAAAGTCGATAATGCCCATAAAAGCTTGAACCTCATTTTTGAAAGTGGGGGCAGGAAGGTTCATAATAACAATGATCCTTTCAGGATCTATGCTTATTCCTGAATTATAAACAATATGTCCAAGGAGCTTTCCCTTGGTAATGTCAAATATAAACTTAGAAGGATTTCAAGAATGCTGAACTTTCTGCATCGCATGAGAACTTTTCTAAGATGACCAAAATGATCTAATCGGTTCTTTGAATATATAGTCAAGTAATCAAGATAAACCTGAATAATCCTATCGATCAGATTGTCAAAAACTATCTGCATAGCTCTTTGGAAGGTGGCACCTGCATTAGATAAACCAAAAGACATGCGTTCATAAGCAAATGTGCCCCAACGTGTAGTGAAAGTGGTTTTGTATTTGTCAGTCCTTTTTACCTTGATCTGATTATAACCAGAAAAACCATCAAGTAAGGACATCATTTGTGACCTTGCAACTTGCTGCAAAATCATTTCCATATTAGGGAGAGGAAAATGGTCTTTTACACTCGCTCTATTCAATGCACGAAAATCAACGCACAATCGAATCTGACCAGTTGTCTTTCGAACGGAAACCAAATTGGAAACCCACTCAGGATACTTAACATGAAAAATTATCCCAACTTTCAAGAGTTTTTCAAACTCCTTCCTAATAGTAGCTTCAAGTGCGGGGTTAATGGGTCTTTGTTTTTGCCTAACCGGTTTTATACCTTCCTTGATAGGAATGGAACGCTGTATAAGAGAAGGATCAAAACCACGAAGATCCTCATACAACCAAGCAAAAACATCTTGAAATTCACGAAGTAGCTCAGTGAATTTCAAATTTTCTTCATCAATACATTGGGCACCTATCTTAACATTTTTTGGGGAATCGGGTGTTCCAATGTTCAAGGAAATGGTTTCACCCACTTTCCTTTTTTATTCATCTTCTTTATGCATTTATTTGTTGCTTACATCACTCGATGAAAATGAACTTTCTAGAAGAGTCAAGCCTTTCAGAATTTTTTTGTTTTCCATGGATATAATCTCCTTGGGCTTATATGGTTCATTTTGTATGAAAGAACAGATGCCTTCATCGCTATGGAAGACCTGCCATGAATCTACATTGTCAGGAATATGAGGATGATATAAAGATTGAAAATTACAATCAAGTCTTTGTGGAAGAAGTTGCTGAGTAGGAGAGGCTACAAATACAACTAACTTGTCAGCCATTGAATTAAGTTCCCTTTAACATGAGTGATGTTAAATGATAATAAGTTTGAGATAATCATCCAAACAACTTGGATGTAGCATTTCATCAACTTGTTGCTAGGATAATATATTTTATGTACAAGGTTCACAACAAGTTCAGAATCCACAAAAACTGTAAGGTGTCCACAACCTAAATTATAGGCATTTTCAATGCCTAACAATAATGCTTCAAATTCGGTGACATTGTTTGTGCAAGAAAATTATAACCTATAGGAAAAGTTGTTAATTTTACCTACATGTGAGTATAATATAATTCCAGTTCCATTACCTTTGTTGGAGCATGAGCCATCAAAGTGCATGTGCCACATACCATTGTCTAGATCATTTTGTTCCAGGGTAGTGTCATCCTCATTCGTGAAGATGGAGTACACTCATAAGTCCTCCTCAACATAGTTTATGTTAGGATGTGGAATGTTTTCTATGTACGGTGATATTCTTCCTTCCCTTAGGACTATGATATTCTTTCCATTCTGAGGAACGGATAAGTTTTTCCCATCAAGTGAAAGATATCCACCTGTCAAGGCTTTCCAGTCTCTTCCTAAGATGATATAATAGTTACTTACTGGCATGTCAATTACCTGGATGTTAAGGGTTGTCTTTATTTCAGGATGTGCGTACATAACCAAAGTCATGTATTTGATTTCACATATAGTTGATTGTTGTAGACTATTATATGAGAGCATTCTTCTAGAATGTTCATTAGTACAAGATAAGCTTAGCTCTTCCATAATAATTTTCGACATTATGCCTGGGCCCGAACCGTTGTCAATTAGAAAACAATGGGATATTTTATCCATAATTTTTACAGAAATTAAAAATGGAGGGTTTTTTACAGGGTGTCTAAAATTATTTACACCTACTTTATTTACAATAGAATCCTCTTCTTTTGCCTCTTCAAAGAGATTGACTATGGTGGAAGATTTTCCTTTCATGAAATTTTTTAGATGGTTTTGTTGTTTAGGGATGACAACCATGTCCAGAAGAGTAGCATCGGCCTTGCTATTAGCCAATTGGTTGAGAATGTTATATTTGGAAGAGGGAAGAGGGGAGGGAATTCCATGAGTGTCAGGAGTTTTAGTAGCTTGTTCAATAACAACTTGCGAAGATGAGCTTGGGATAGAAGAGGTACGAGGGGGATCGTATTTTCCTTTTGAAGCGTAAGATTTATTCCTAGTGTTTATAATCATGACATCTTTCGGTTCTTCCCAATCTAGAACAATGGTGGTTTCATGCGTTTTTCCAAATATTTTATCCCTGGGAATCTTCTTTACATCACAAGTACTTTCTTCATGATTTTCTTCGCAAAAGTTACACCAACTGAGAGACATGATGGATTTGGGCAGAAAGTTGTTTTCATTGGTATTCCTAAGTGTTGATACCGAGAGGGGGGTGAATCAGTATCAAGTACAATTTAAAACCTTTTTCAACTTATACTTAAACCATTCAACTATATCCAATGAACAATAGTATAAGATTTACACCAATACACCACAATACACCATGCACAATATATGAGAAATAATCAATAGTTATTGTTCAAGGGAAGTAATGACTTCCAAAGGTAGCTACAGCTTCCAAATGTAAAGGGAGGGATAAAACTCCAAGAGGAAGATACAATCCTCCAATATTAAGAGAGATTTGAACTCTCCATCCTTGCCCCTTCCTTCCACCCAAGAATATATGAGAGATAATAAAACTTTACATTAAATCATCACCATCAACCAATCATCAAATAGAACTTGATAATGCTTCCTGAGACTTCTTCAATTTATGCAATTCTTCAATTCTTGGAGTACTCTGATCCTATAGATAATATTACTCAATGTATTCTCTGAAACTCCTCCAATTTTCACTCCTTGAATCCTCCCCAAAAATAGGTTATATAAAGAATGGTAGACTTTATTCAATTCTGGTCTATTCAGGAAAGTGAACTTGCACAGAATGCCCCGCGCTCAATAATTAACATCCAATTTTGAAACTCCCACACAAGAAACTACAGTCTGTACTCTTTCCAATGAAATTTGTCCCACTTCATTTGGATTCTCGGTGAATAAGTTATGACTATTTTACTTGGAACACCTGTTCATTGACTAGCTTCAAGACTTGTCACAAACCCTATATTCCACAGAGTGTATCTCCATAATTATAGCGAATTAAGAGCTAATTTTTTTAGCAAAGGTACCTTGATATGTATTCTCAATACCATAGCAATTTCACCATATGAATCGTTGTATAAAAAACATTATAGCAAAAATGGTAAGATGACATGAAAATAACATACCTTAGAACACATCAATAAAAGACTTCATCCTCCCTTGAAATCTGTCCTTCTTTTCTTCTTATTACCTATGAAATTCTTCTTGTATCAAATGAATGTATAATGATGTTTATTTATACCATTTATGTCACTTCCTTTTAACATCAGGGCCGACCTGACAATTTCTTACTTTGTAATTCTTTTCTTTAATTATCTTCAGGGCCTACATGTACTTCCTTCAATTTACTTTGTCATTTTCAAAAATTCATTTCTCCTCAACCATGAGGATCCACGTGACGTGACACATACCACCGAAAACAACATGATGTATACTATCCATCCATGGGTGTTGTATCTGCATGTGAATTTTCCTTCATGTCCAAATACCTTCATCAATCTTACGGTCCAAAACCCATAACTAGGGTTGACATCAATGACAACAACCAATCTTCCAACAATCTCCCCCTTTGTCATTGATGGAAACACTCATGATCCCCCTATCATCATGATCCCAATTTCTCTCCCCCTTTGACATCAATTGAAAAGGGTATGGCTTCTCCCCCTGAGTTTAATGGAAAAAGGTAACCTTCTTCTTTGGGGATGCTCCCCCTAAACATATGGCACTCAATGATACTTCATCCTTATTTTTGGTCTTTGGGACTTTTTCTTCCTTGGAATCCTTTTGTGTGGCTTCTGTCTTCTCTCTCTTCTTCATGTCTAGGATGTATATGTTGTTCGGTCTTCTTGTTTCAGTTGCAACCAATCTTCCTGAGTTATTTTCTCTGATTTTACATTTTCGGGAGTTAAACGTAAGAGTGTATCCTTGATCACATATTTTGCTGAAACTGAGGAGATTATACTTCAAATCTTCAACCAATAGGAATTTTCCTACTTTTACATTTTCACTTCTAATCTTTACAGTTCATTTTCCAAGTATTTTGATAGATGAGTCATTTCCAAATGCAACATTTCCACCCTTTTTCTTCAAGCTGAAAAATTTGCTTTGATCTCCAGTCATATGAGATGAGCACCCACTGTCTATGAACCATTCATCTTCTTCTTTGTATTCTTTAGCGACTAATGCTATTCGAAGATTTTCATTGTGTGGAATTTCTTTCCTTTTCCATGCTGTAGTTGGTATGCAGACATTTGGCATATGATTATCTTCCTTCATCTCTCTGCAATATCGTGCTTTGTGACCAAGATTGTTTCACTTGTAACATACAATATTTTGATCCATTAATGGGTCAAATGGATTATAATTTCTATTGAAAGGTCTACGAACATTTTCGTATCTACTATTTTCACCATTCATGTAGCTTGCATAGTTATTCCTTTCATTGATTCTACAATTGATTGCCTTGTGTCCAAAATTTCCACAAGTATAACAATGTCCAAGAAATAAATTTTGATACCTGGGTGTAAGTGATATTCTTTGTGGTGTGGTCCATCTGGGTTTACAATCTATTATTCTGTAGTTTCCTTCATAATGATTGCTTTCATACTTGATGGGAGAGGATCTTCTTGATGTGTCATTCCTTCTGAATTCTAGTTTTCTATCTTGTTGTTCAACTTGTTCTGGAGTGTTGGTTTCATCATTTTCAACTTACTTCTCTTGTTTTGTTGTCTTCAAACTGTCATTGTATCCTAGTCCTGTCTTGCCGTTTGGAGATCTTTGACTACTAAGGATCTCATCTACTTTTTCAGTGATTTTTTCGAACTTCTTCAACTTTTTTGTTGTCAATAGTAGCTCCCCTTTTGTGTGATACAATTCTTCTTTCAATTTCTCATAATCTTCTAATTGTTCCTTCAAGCTATTAATGGTATTTTCAAGCTTGTAATTCTCTTCTTCACAATTACTCAATTCACCTTTTAGTATTATGTTTGTGTTTCTAAGCTTGCTATTTTTAGTTTCAACATGCTTCAACTTTTCAAGATTCTCATCTTCTTGTTCACTCTCTGCATTGTC
>ML813509.1:56588-71668 GCA_009831015.1 Picea engelmannii | reverse complement strand
ATAGGATCATTTAACAACCTTGTCAAATCTGGCAAGTGTAACGTCGCCAAGAATGGTAGTTTGGGTTGCTGCTGATAGCCTGGGAAAAAGGGTCCTGGAGTTTGACTAGCACCAGGTTGCCAGGAAAAGTTTGGTTGTTGGCCCGGATTCTGGTAGAAACTATGGCCCTGACCAGCGTAAGGATTTTGCATCTGTGGAGACATCATTGGCTGATTCCCCATAAAGGACATAGGATGCTGGGCATTCATCATGTTTGATGGACTTTGGGAAGGATTACCGCATGCCGGTCTGGCTGGGAGAGGCATAGAAGTCTATCCAGGGTTCCATTGACTGTGGAAAGAATTACCCCAGAACGACATTCCAGAGGAAGGAACGGATCCTTGTCCTGAGTTCCAAGGTCCTGGTATATATGCCCCCGACGCAGGAATAGTACCCTGCACTGGAGTAGCCTGTCCAAATATGGGAGTGCCCCTAGATGGGAAAGAAGTGGATGCAAAAGTGTTGTTACCAAACGTCCTGTTCCAAACAAACGGTGACGAACCTACCGACATAGTGTGCGCAGGTGTTCCTTGACTCCCGACTCCAAATGAACTTGTGTGTGTAGGCTACCTGACAGACTGCTGATGCAGACCACCAAGCGAAGGGGACGAAGGAGAGATATGAACTCCAGCGTAAGGAAAAGTGTTGAAAGGGACAGGAATGCCCCCAAGTTGACCTTGCAGAGGAGCGTTAGATCTCCCTACCCCCAGACCCAAAGTCTGTAAAGTGGAGTGAGTGAGTGCAGGACTTGTTCCTGAACTAGGCATACCGTATGAAAACGGAGAGCCTGTCGCACTAGGTGTGAAGGGATTTGTGGCCGCTGCGATAGATGGGGTCGTTCCACTGTGAGACATAGTTGCAATCGAGACCGTAGTGGCTCGGGCCGACGATGGCAAGTTAGGAGATGCTTCTCCTGTGGTAGCAACGGTGGTGGGAATGGAAGAATTCCCAGAGGAAGTAACAACGTTTGTTTCCATAGCTGTGTGAGGCACTGACAGGCGTTTGTAAAATTGAATTGTCACAATAACTTGCGGCCAAGTATCAGTGGTTGGGGTTTCAACTGAACCAAGATTGGTGATTGATTCCTCTGGGAGTTGTTCGGGCTCAATGGTTTGTAACCCAGTTGCTTCGAAAGACCCTTGTTGGTCTAGCTTCTGCCTCAATGGTGGCGGGGGTGGCTCCAGTATAACCGACGACAGGCCCAGAAGCCTTCGTGACCAGCAGAGCTCTGAATCCTCCACTGTGTGAGAAGATCCACGACACACTAAGGTATTCTACATGTTCAAACACTAAAAAGAAACCCCTATGAGATAAGACAAGCAATCACTAACTATTTTGAAGAATAGTTACAACAACCAACACTAGAGAAACTTACCGGTGCAAGTGCAACTCGAATATGGAAGCACCCTCCGGGTATACTCTGCAAAGCGTGGCCCGATGTCTATCCTAGGTACTGCAATATACCCCCGCAGTCACCTGTTTATGTCCCTATGAAAGATTGGCAACTAGTTTTCCAGCACGCGAACAGTTACCAAGCGAGTACAGTCGATAGTCGGGTAGACCACAATGAGTAGGGTATCAAGCCCGAAACTTGTCAAGGGTATCGAGAGAAAATGGTCTGGAAGACAACTGAGGACCTCGAACAGATTCAAGACCCACAAATCCCCGTGGCAAATGAAAACGACGGAATCCCTCAACAAATCCTCGATATGTGTTCTCCACTACGCTTGGTCCGGCTTTGGAGGGGTTATCTCCGCTACCTTTCCTTACGCAACCTTGTGTTTAGCCCCTGTGTTAGAGGGGGGTCCCATATAACTTCCACGAAACTGGACTTCTACACTCCCTATCACAAACTTCAATGTTTGGTTTTGAGTGGCCTTGGAGAGTTTACTCTCCAACCTATTCCAAGGCCCTAGTCCTGAGCTAGTGTATGAACCCTACAAACAAAAAGTCTAATAGATTATAATTAGCGTTGCTTTTATGGGATTTTTTACGTCACAAGGTATGAAGGTGAAACTGATGATGTGTAAAGACTTAAAGCAAAAAATGAATAAAAAATGCTGGAAACAAAAAATTTTTACTGAAATGCAAAAATCAACAACTTTTCGCAAAGAAATACTTCTTTTATTTTCAATTTTTCTAAGATTTCATGCAACAAACATAAAGAAATTTCACTCGACTACGAGCTACTTATGCTCTAAATGCACTGCAAAAACTTATGAACAAAAGACTTCTTCCTAGCTATTGATGCAACAACACAATCTTCAAACAAAGAAGAAAATGAAAAAGAGATATATTTTTTTTTATTTGAGTGTTAAATGAAGCAACAAGGGAAAATTTCTGACAAGCACAAAACCAAGAAAACAAAATAAAATTCTGGCTTAAATCACAGATCGCAAAGAAACAGAGCAAAGACACACAATGGAAATCAAGAAAGCACCGATTCTTACGCTTGTCTAAAAACCATAAAATGAAATTTTTCTTTTTTATCTTTTCTATCAAACTATCAACTAAGAAAAATAGGCTAAGGGTAAGAGGCCCTAACCTACTAACTGTGCCACCCTAGACTCAAACCCCTGAGAGGAATACTTCTCACCACAGGAAGGGATGATTGCCCCCCCTCTGATTGAAAATAAACCTGTCAAGCCCACTACTATCACTGAAACAGCACACGTGCAAACACGTGCTGACCTACAACAGTGCGCGGGTACCCGCGGGCTGCACTTGCACAGGTCGCGTGTATGTATAAGTTCTAAGAAAAAACCAAACACAGGCAGCCGAGACTTGGAAAAGGCCTATGGTATTGACAACCAGGGTCACTTGAAGGCTTGGATGCTTCCTTTTAACAGAAAAGAAAAACAATTGCAAGAAATAACAAAACACAATAAAGCAAACTGAAACAAGACCATGAACCAACAAGACTCAGACAAGATCCAGAAAGCCCCCTGAGAATGTATAATTCTGACAGGGAAGAGGAGGACTGCCTCCCAAGCTTTCTGAACCCTACATGCTACTGAAACCTCTACATCTAACGTTCAAACGCGGGCTGTAGAAGGTTAGGGTGTGGGTTACACGCGTGTAGGCCTTCTGCAGGCCGCACATACCTCTGTGTGTCCCGATAATTATTGTCAAGCAACAATCAAGGAAAAAAACTGGTATCAAGAACCAGGTTTCCTGCTAGCTCTGACCTAACAGAAAACAAACAAACAAAGAAACAAAAAATCTAATCCTTTAAACTACCCAAAAACCTCAACTAAATCCGGAAACCCTAAGAGTATATTCCCCAGTGGAGTCGCCAATTCTGTTGTTGGGAAATAATACCCTATGGACTAGCAAGATAGGGTTAGACTTGCATGCAGATCATGACCTTAAAGAAATCACCTTTAACCTACCACCCCAAAACCTAAAACCCCTTTTTCACATACAAGCATGGAAAGAACCTACTAACCTTTTTACTGATGTTTGGTGTAGATCCTCCGTTGCGCTTTTGTCTGCTTGCCTACACTGCTCCTTCCAAAGACAATCCTGCAATCAAGACAAAATACTACGCATGCATGCTATTTTTCTATTTGAGGGTTAGATATTAAGCATAAATCGAATAAATCATGTGTGACTCATGCATTGGGACGGGAAAATTATTCTTTTATTATATTCAAAATGATTCAACTTACAATGAATGTTGAGACCAGCCATTGTTCCTTGATCTTGATCCTGGGCTCCTCCTCTTCTTTTTCCTCCAACTGCTTTGCTTGAATTCTTCTTAGGCTTGAGGAAAGGCTAAAGGGTTGGGACAAATGAATTCAGCAATTGGGAAAAGTTTCTTTGCTATCTTTTTCCTCCCTCTAAATGGTACCCCTACCCCTTCTTTTATAGGCTAGAAGGAGCTAGGGTTTTGGACGAACTCTCGGCCATGCATGGCCGGGAGTTTCAGTTAACTAACCGATAGATTTTTTTCCCGTCAACAACTTTCTTTTTTTTCGTGATTCTGAAGGTAAACACGGGCTGTAGTGGGCCTGCTAGAATTTTCACGCGTGCTGTAGTGGGCCTGCTAACGTTTACTTTTAGATAAACACGGGCTGTAGTGGGCCAACTAGCATGTACTTTTAAAAATGGAGTTTTTAGAAGAGTTGTTCAGTAGTCTTTTGGCAATGAACTGATATGAGTTGGCCCGATGCCAGGTAAGCATGTGTGGTGCAATTTAGGGTTATAACATAGGGTTAACCACTTTCCATGAATAGAAAGTTCTCCAATACTTTATCATTTAAATATTCCTTCTTGATTTTGTCACTTCATTTTATCTTTTAAATAATCTTTCTTGATTTTGTCACTTTACTTTATCATTTAAATAATGATTTCTTCTTTTCAATCACTTTGACTTCTTTGACCTTTTGGGGCTTCAAGCCATCATATGGGGGTCCTTCAACTTCGTAGAGCCATAACTCTCAAACCGTGAGGAGTTATGTGACATTCCACATACCACCGGAAATGGCATGTCAAGCACTATCCATCTAGGATAGTTTCACCAACAACTTCATTGATCTTCATCTCATTAATCCACATAAAAACATGGGTCCTCCAATCATTCTTCTAGGATAACTCAATCTGTAAAGTGTCTTCCCGTGAGGGATTTCACCATAAGGGGACCAATTTGGAGTTCATCCATTTGTGCACCTTATCAACCATGATAAGACAATAACGATTCATCTTTGCATCAATTCACCACTGCATCATATATATAAACTATGCATCATGTATCAATGACAACTCATTGATCCATATTCATCAATGCATCATATCAATGATCCATCTTTATCAATTGGTTTTCACTTGGACATCTATCATTCTCATCAAGGGAATCATATCAATGATCCATCTTTATCAATTGGTTTCCACTTGGACATCTATCATTCTCATCAAGGGCATCATATCAATGATCCATCTTTATCAATTGGTTTCCACTTGGACGTCTATCATTCTCATCAAGGCATATTCATTGTTCATCAATCATCAATCAATCAATTACTTGACATCAATCAATGACATCAATCAAACCAGACCATTTACATCAATGACATATGATCCAACAATCTCCCAAATAATCAAACCATTGGCATCAATGACAACATGATCCAACACACCATACAAAAAGACTTCGACAATAAAATAAAACTAAAATTTATAATATGGATCAACTTGCCACAAACTACTTTCATTTTGACTCTGCAAGATATCCTTCATCAACCATGAAACTTAATTAAAAAATGAACAAAAATACACAAACTATCAAGGATGGATCAACACCTCTAAAACAAACATCTGAAAAGTTTGGTTTAGTCTTGAACCTTGCTGTCTACAATAAGACCTTGTTTTCAAAAAGAGAATTAGGTTTTGAATAAAATCAGAAATGAATGAAAACTGAAACTATATCATGCAACCAAAGAACAAACTTTAGTCTTGCTTTCTCATTCTATTCTCCCTTTTGTCTCTTCTTCTCATTCAACTTTTATTCTTTCCAAATAAGTTGAAGTAGTTCAACTACTTTATTTAGTTAAATTGATTTAACTTAACTAATTAGTTTAGGAGATAATAATAATAATAATAATATAGTTAAGGGTCTTTAATTAATAATAACTAGGTAGGTGGGACCCCTTGTGACTCCCGTCATTTATTCCTTTCAAATCATAAAATATAACACAAAAAGGATAATCATTTCAACCATATTCCACCCTTGTAGCTCCCTTAAAATCTTTTAAATTGGATATTTAAATATTAGAAATAATTTATATAATATCCAAAGAAAAAATATATAAATATCCACATCATCTACACTATCCACAAAATACCAAAACAAAGCTTGTTGTCCAAAAATATTGAAAGCCACTAAGCAATGTCTTCATCAACTGAAATCATGAAAACATAATCTAAAAACCATATTTTCCACTTTGTGAGACAATTTTCCTTTTTTCAGTGATGTTTCCCTTTGAATTCTTGGAAGTAGCTCGTGGTTGGTTAGACCCTTGGGGCTGTATATTGCTGATCACATGGGAACAATCATCCTTCAAATGCATGCAGGAAGACACAAATTTTGAGGAATCATCGGAGGGAGAAGAAGAGGAGGCAACTTCTTTTCCTTTATCTTGCACAGGTTGGGGAATGTTAGTTTTTATTCTCTTACTAGCATGTGAAGATTGAATTGGCGAAACAACACGAGAAATCTGGACATTGGGATTGTCGAGTGGTGGAAAAGGAAATGACATAGTGGGCCAACCACGATGGTGAGAGACAGACGGGTTGACGATCTATTGTCATCCATCATTTGCGGGGACTTCAGGCTGCAAAGACACATGTGGAGGAATGCGAATGCCAGGGATGTTCTGAGGAGGTTTGAAAGGGGGCCTTTCTAGTTGAGGGTGCACTATTCCATGACCAATCCAATTAAGGAACCCAACTTGGAACAACTGGTTCAATTCTTGAGGATCAACGTCAAAATAGATAGAAAATATAGGCCTCCTATGGCCTCGGTTCCAATTTCCCCCGCCTCTGTTATTTATGACATTGCTTCCCCTACTGAAAAAGATCATCCTCTAGCAACAGTTCGTCGGTAATGAGGCTCTTAATAAACCATACATGACACTTTTCTTACATGAATAAAAAATAGGCTAAAAAATTGACACGAGATACATGCAAATCCATCCATAAAAAACCATTTATTAATTGCCAAGTGAATAGGGGATGGTAGGGTTCATGGGAAATATGGAAGGAGTGTAATTAGTGGAAAATGATAGAATGAAAGGGGATCAAAATAAAAACACTGTTCAAGAATTAATCAAACAATTTAATTGTGTAATAAAATATCAAAATATTAGTTGCCAACCCTTGCTATGTTATCCCTTTGTCGCTCTTACACATACTTTTCCTTTTAAATTTATTTCACTGAACAAGGATGCAATAAGTGAAATTGGGATTATGAGGGGAATTTAATTAGAGGAAAATGATAGAATGACAGGGAATCAATATGGATACTATTCAATTGAAAATAAATCAAAACATGCAATCAAAACATATCTTTGTCCAAACTTTCAAAGTTTAACAATGTTCCCTTTTCAACACAATAATTCGAACTGGTATTTTCCTTGACAAATTTGCTTGCTGGTTTCCAAATTATTTTACACAATAATCTATATGCCTAGAATTATTTAATCATAGTATCCATTTGCATCCACATTAACATTATATGACAGTGATAACAAACAACATTGCAATTGCTATAAGAAACCACACAATCCTTTGAGCCACAAACATAACATTAACTTCAATACCTATCCTTTAAAACCAACAGGAGCACATTCAATGTTGAAAATCAATTCATATCCATCATTTATTCAACCATTGTTCAACACAATTAATCTAGAATTTATAACTCTTATTCGGGCCTCAAACATTTCACACACAGGTGTCACTTTTATACAATCAACACAATGATTGAACAAAAAATAACATTCAATACTTTGATCACCAGCTTCAAATAAATAAGTGGGTACAGATCGCTTCCAGAATTACCAAACAAAGGACCCAAAAAAATGGTTCCCAAGTAACCGAGCATACACAATGCCCCCATCAACTTCAATTGGAGTAAATACGATTTCAAAGTAATATTTAGGGTTGAAGACATCAAGTGGAAGGTAAGAACAGGCGGTTCGACCAAAGAGGTTAGTATTTGAATGGCATAAACAACTCATTATGTAGGTTCCCTATCAAAATTTACCACAAAACAATAACACACAATATTTCTCTTAGTTGTAAGGGTTTCAAAACAACAGACCGCAACTTCCAACATAAAACAAATGGAGCCAACCCCTTTAACAACACTGCATAAAGAGAGACCAAGTATAAACTCGTACCTGACCAAAAACATGAATAATGCTTTCATCAACCTTTGGGTGGCATGTTTTCGGACTGTGTAATGTTTACTAGGAAACAATGAGGTAGGGTTATAACAAGCAAGCTAACAACTCAGGGTTTTTCCAAGACAAGGCACAAAATGGTCCAACCTTCCAACATAAAAAACCTTAGAGTTGAACATGGCATGGGAATATTTAATCACAAAGACCAGTAATTTCCAGATATAGGTGGGGCATTCACAAAGCCCAGAGTTTACGCAGACTGTGATAACAAACTTCCAAAGAGAAGCCAGACCCGAAAACCAAGCCATGATCAAGTAGGCTCCACTGCAATTTTTATTCAACAACCATGTGAAGGATTACACACAACAAGAAGACCACGACCATTTTATTTTTTAAATGCCAACAATCTAGAACAACCATCATAAGAAACCAAGGACGCAACCCAAAAAACACAATTCAAAATGTCATAATAGCTTGAGAATCACATAGACCACGAGAAACCAGAGCCAAAATTTGATTCAAAGGGAAGAGTAACTCTTATGAGTGGAAAAATAAGAAAAACCACACCTGGAAAAGTTTGCGCAAGGAGAAAACCAAGACTATATACTTCCTTCATGACTGAGCAAGGCGAAGCAACAACAACTACTAGAGCTAAAACACTGCAAGAATGACTAGGGTGACGAGCTCGAGGGGAGTTTGAGTGACTTGCAGTAAATGCACCTCGCTTCTCCCTTCCAACTTCATTGAATTCTTAGTACGATCCAAGCCCACTTACCATAGCACTACACCATTAATAAATAAAAAACCCATTAATAAACAAAAAAACCAAGAAGCCATATCACTTTTTCAAAGTGCGCCACCCTTAAACTTCTTCAAATGACCACTTGTTAGGAACAAAATCCAACATGACCACAGTATCATGGGTTGAGATCACCCAAATTATTGCGATGAATAATACAATATCAAAACCAAAATTGTATTATAATTCTTTCATCAACAAGGAAACATATTTTATGAGAGATCATCAAAGCCACTTAGTGCCATGTTTTAATCATCCAACCAACTCATATTACCGTAACATTTTAAACCATGACCATAAGAAAAATAAACTGTAGAGATCTGTGTTGCTACCATCACATAGACAGGAAAAATATAAGCGTTTCTTATCCACCATATTCCAATGAGTATAACAAGGGGGTCCCACCTACTAGTTTATTATTAATATAGTTAAATAATAAAGCTTGGAAATCATTTGCGAGCACAGTATTCATCGTTTCTTTTTTAAGCGTCAATAGATACCAACTTGACAAAAAGAGATTAGAAACTCAATCAGAATATTCAATGATTAGAACAAGCTAGAAACTCTAAAATTTCAACTTTGACCTCAAAATCAATTTGATCAGAAGTCAACCTTTGACTTTGACCAAAAATTCAAACCTGACATTTTTGCTAGTTGAGAGTACCAAGATGTGTGCTAGGATAGGGTGCATTAGGATGTCAAGGAATGAGGTCAAACCTTTCATCATAAGTGCCCGAACACAAGGGTTAGGGTTTGTTGTAGCTGCATAATAAAAAAACCTAGCTGCAGGTGTAACTGGTGCCACAACGAGCTTAAAAAATAACTTCCAAATCTATATTCAAGTGGTTACACTGTCTGAAGATAGTGTGGGCCCATAACCTGTTAGAAATAAATGGATGTGCTCATTTTTCCATAGACAATATAACTATATTGTCACCCAACCATAAGTACAAAGGTCGCCCCTGAGCACCTTAACCTTGACAGACATAATAATTCCGGTAGTAGACCAATAGCCAACCAAGGTTATAACACCTTTCTCCAAAGGTATCACACCAAGAAATAATAACCATAAACCAAGAAGAAATCCCAAACCATAACCAAGAGACCAAATCCAACCAAAAGCCAAGATCCCAGTTGCAGCAGTTGCAACTGCACTCCCTCTCCAAACTTGTGCACCACTAGTCTTATGTAGTTGTGAGAGTGACAAATGAGCTCTAGCACCCTCTATTGATACTGCTCTATCTCCCTTGACTGGGATGAATTCTCTTTCTGGAGGCTAATAACTCAATATAAATATTCTCTTGAGCCGACTTGTCTTCTAGGGTTATTATCCAATGTTTTAGGGTTTCTCTTGCTTCCCAGAGTATTCTAGTCTTGTCAAAGGTTACACGTGGAGGTTAATACCTCCTGCAACTACCATAATATAAAAATTGCTAAATTGTGTTTACTATTATAGGTTGTTTCCCAATTTTGCATCATCAATCACAAGCTCTTGTAGACAAGGGAGGAGTTAATGTAGTATTCTATACCTCTATAAACCTCTCCTTGTACACTAATGTTTCTTGTGTACTCCCTTTCATTGATAAACAATGCTCATTACTTTCAATATGTCATATACTTAGAACATATATTCCTTGAATACATATTGTATCCAAACAAAAGAGCGTGAACCTGAAACCAACATATTGATTTTCTTGTGAGTTAAAATTTACACAAAGTAAAAAGAATACTTTGAAGATAGTCTGAACATAAAATGTGCTATGACAATTGCAAAGGGAATTCATTTAATATATTGTTGGAAAGCAGGGAGCTATAAAACTAATCCCACCAACCAACTAAAGCTATATATGAAATGATAACATCTAACCCTAGTTGACTTCCAACCTCCTATGACTCTAGTGCATTTCCCACCACTGGATTTCTCATTCACATTCATTCATATATAGAGATTACTATTTTTTTTTCTTCGTAAAATGGGCTTGTTTTTCATATGCTTGTATCATTGATATCCTATGTTTGAATCACTATTGATATCTATGTTTTATGTTATTGTAAGATTATTAATATTCACTATATTACACCCACATGGAAAATTTCCTTGTTTTGTTTTGAAGAAGACATCACAATGTGGCCATATGAATTTATCTAGTTTCTTGTGTTTGTTATTTTTATTTGATAAATCCTCAAAGTTCCTAGTGATATGGTCATAATATGGAGGAGAACCATATTCAAATTAGACATAAATATAATTATTATCGAATCTGATGACGTATTTATATGTAAGGTTTTTATTGCATATCTTTAATTAAGGAACCCCATTTTAACTATAGTGACATATCCCTACATAGGAATTTTGTTCAATATTAATGATTTGGGCTTAACCACCTAGTGTCATTGTTGGGTAGGTTTTATATTCTTTGAATGTGTGTGGGGGATGCGTGAGATTTGATGATAGTGTCTAACAATCCCTCCCCCCTTCGCTTTGTGTCGTGTGCGTCGAACGCTTTCCTGGGACAGTTTTTTATTGCATATCTTTAATTCAGGAACCCCATTTTAACTAACTATAGTGACATATCCCTACATAGGAATTTTTTTCAATATTAATGATTTCATCTTAACCACCTAGTTTCATTGTTGGGTAGGTGTTATATTCTTTGCATGTGTGTGGGGGGTGCGTCAGATTTGACGACTGCATCTAACAATCCCTCCCCCCTTCACTCTGTGTTCTGTGCACTGAACACTTTCCGGGTACAGATTTTGATTGCATATTTTTAATTAAGGAACTCCATTTTAACTATAGTGACATATCCTTACATAGGAATTTTGTTCAATATTACTGATTTGGGATTAACCACCTAGTGTCATTGTTGGATAGGTTTTATATTCTTTGCATGTGTGTGGGGGGTGCGTCAGATTTGATGACTGCGTCTGACAATCCCTATGCCCTTCCCTATGTGTCCTGTGCACTGAACGCTTTCCTAGGGGGGTCCCAAGTGGGTGCAGGATTTCCCCCCTGCTTTACGTGGAGCGTTCGGTTCTAGGACAAGGCTCCAATTTTTTTTTGGGGTGGTTTTTGCTATTTTAGCGTTCTTTGTTATTTTTAGTGGTTTTCTAAATTAATCCCAGATTAAGGGATTAGGGTTTTGGTAGTTGCGGAATACCTAAAATATTGTGTATATATTGTATTGAAAATGGTGAAATTAATACAATGAAGAGCTGAGAGACGCGACGCCAAGTAAGACTAGTTTTCTCCTGGTTAAGGGTTTCCGACGTAAATCTCTATGTACTATGTGTATGAGCCATTGATTAATTTATGTTTTTCTTAATAATATGCATGCATTTATTTACTTCACATGTTTAAAACTTACATGTGGTATCAGAGCACATTTTTTGCTTCAGGGGGACACCTCTGTTGCTAAAGGTTTGGCTTGGTCTAGATAGATCAAGTATATCTTGCGTCTGTGATAAACCTGGGTTCAGTTGGAGCTTTACATCGGTGATTTGTGTGTTGAAAGATAATGACAAAAAATTATAGAATCGAGATTGAGAAGTTCAACGATAAAAACTTTGAGCTATGGAAGATCAAGATGGAGGACCTTCTTGTAAACAAAAAGACAATGGATCACTGTGGATCCTGGTACACTACCTACTGGTACACAAATTACTGGTACAAAAACTACTAGTACTCAATCTACCGGTATGTCAAAATAAGATTGGGAGAAGCTGGATAGAAGAACAAGGAGTATGATTCAACTCTGCCTGGTTGATTCGATGTTACTGAATGTGTCTGGAGAATCTACAACCAAGGAACTATGGGAAAAGTTGGGGAATTTTTATCAGTCAAAGTCCCTGGTAAACAAGTTGTTTCTTTGAAAGATGTTGTATCATCTTAGGATGGAAGATGGAGATTCTGTAACCTAAATTCCTTCAATACTCTAGTAAGTCAAATTGGGTATGTTAATATTACACTTGCATAAAAAGATAAGTGTATTGCTTTTTTATGTTCTTTGCCAGACTCATGGGATAATTTTGTTGTAGCAATTGGTAGTACCACTCAATCTGCATTGAAGTATGAGGATGTAGTTTCATCCTTGTTATTAGAAGAGATGAGTAAGAAAATCATGGATAGTCATAGCACAAATAATTTACTTGTAAGAGGTCATCCCAAATATAGGGATGCAAATAAGTTTTTGGGGGTGAGATCTAAATCTAAGGGTAGGTCTAAATCCCTAGGAAAATATTTGAGGAAATGTTGGAAATGTGGTAAAGCTTAGTAGTATAAGAAAGATTTCAAGTATAAGAAAATTGATAAAGAAAAGGGATCTGATGATGCCTCTTCCACAAACCTCCACAACAGAAGGAGGTGATGTTTACTTGGCATCTACAGGTATAAATGCAAATCCTGATGTATGGTTGATCAAATCAGGTACATCATTTCATATGAATCCTCATAGGGAGTGGTTCAATGAATATGAAAAGTATGATGGTGGTGATGTATTTCTAGGAGATGTCTCGACAACCAAAATCATGGGACGTGGAAGGGTTAAGTTGTTGCTGAAATATGGAAGGATTAGAAATTTCCCTAGAGTCTTGCACATTCCAGATCCAGCCAAGAGCCTAATATCTGTAAGTAAGTTGGATGATGCAGGTGTGGATACTTTATTGGGAAATAAAACTTGCAAGATGGTCAGAGGAGCAATGGTTTTGGCGAGGGGAGTTTGATGTGGAACTCTGTACAAGTTGTTGGGAAGCACTTACTATTGGAAGATTGGTTGTTGTCATTGATGTCAACCCTAGCCATTGAATTTTGGACCCCACAATTGATCAAAGTAGATAGACATGAAGGAAATTACACATGAAGATACAACACCCATGGATGGATAGTATAAGTCATGTCACTTCTGGTGGTATGTGGCACGTCACTTGGATCCTCACGATTGAGGAGAAATAAATTTTTGAAGATGACAATGTGAATTGAAGCATAAACTACATGTCATGCCTAATGTTAAAAGGAAGTGACATAAAGGGTACAAATACATCTCATTATACATTCATTTTTCAACACACACAAGTTTATTAATGAACAATGAGATATAAGTCGAATTTTTGAGGAAATATGAAGTAATGATGACCAAATTTCAAGGGAGGATGAAGTCTTTTGGTGATGTGTTCTAAGGTATGTTATTTACATGTCATATTACCATTTTCTCTATAAATTTGTTTCTATAATGATTCATATGGTGAAATTTAGACGCTACTGAGAAGACATATCTTGGTACATGTGGTAAAAGTTTTATCTCTTTATTCACTGTAATTTTGGAGATACACTCTTTTGAAGACAGGGTTTTTGACTAGTCCTGAAGCTAGTGATAAACATGTGTTCCAGGTAAAACAATCATAACATATTCATAGATAATCAAAATGAAGTGAGACCAATTTCATTGGAAATATTACGGGCTGTAGTTTCCTGTGTACGAATTTCAGAGTCTGATGTTATGTTAAGAACCAAACATCAATACAGCATAGAAAAATCTCAGGGAAAGTACTCAACGCCTTGAAAAAGAGATAATTTCAGATAATAAGCCTCTTCGAGGGGGAAACCTCCTTTTCCCCCACTTAAATGTTCAAGTACAATATGATTCAAAATGAAAATGTCTCCTTGGTATATATAGGAGACTAGGAGGTATAATTATAACTAATGGCCTAAAGCCGACATAAATAAAATAGCATTACTAATATAATATGCCCCAATTAAGGGGTAATGAGCCAATATTAGGGCTTAACATGCCCCTCCCCTTGAGACAAGTGTTGTCCGCAACGCTTGAGTAACTCTGGATGCTTCTGTATAAAAGACTCATCTTCCCAAGTGGAATCTTCAGCTGGTAGTTTCCTCCATTTAATGAGATACTCTGAAATGGATCTATTCCTCAGCTCATGAATTCTTGTGTCAATGATGGCTTCAGGCTCCAATATGAATTTTCCTTCCTCATCAAGTTCTGGAAATATAGTTTGAACTGGGATCTTTTGGCCTATAACCTTCTTTAAGCATGAAACATGGAAAACTGGGTGTACTCGTGAAGATGCAAGCAACTCCAATTTGTATGCCATAGTACCAATATTTTGCAACACCTTATAAGGGCCATAGTACCTTGGTGATAATTTATTATCCTTCTTGGCTTTTTTGAGGGACATCTATTTGTATGGTTGTAGTCTTAAAAACACCCAATCCCCTACTTCAAAACTTCTTTCACTACGATGTTGATTTTCTTGTTGTTTCATGCGATTCTGTGCCATGGTCAGGTTGTCCTTTAAGATTTGGAGAACTTGTTGTTGATTCT
>ML813509.1:37936-50177 GCA_009831015.1 Picea engelmannii | reverse complement strand
TGCTCTTCTGTCCAACTTGTCCCAATCTTCCTTCGACATACCAGTAACTGGTGTACTAGTAGTTTGTGGACTGGTAGGAGGTGTACCAGTAGCCTGTGTGCTTGTAGATGGTGTACCAGTAGGCTGTGTACCAGGATCCATAGTGTTCCATTGTTCTTTGTCTACAAGAAGGTCCTCCATATTGAGCTTCCATAGCTCAAAGTTTTTACCATTGAACTTCTCTATATTGATTCTAGATGAGCTCGCCATTCCTTTTACTTTACTCAAATCTCCTTTGCAAAATATCCCACTGAACCCAGGTTTATCACAGACCCAAGATAAACTTGATCTATCAAGACCGAGCCAAACCCTCAGCAACAAAGGCATCCCTCTGAAGCCAAAAACGTTCTCTGATACCACATGTAAGTTTTAAACCTGTGAAGTAAAGCAATGCATATATATTCTTAAGCAATACAGAAATTAATCAATGGCTCATACACAGAATACACAGAGATCTTTACTGGAAACCCTCAACCGGGAAAACCTTTCTTTTTCATTATATCGAATTTCACCATTCTCCATACAATATATACAATGTTTTTAGGTATTCCGTAGATACCAAAACCCTAATCCCTTAATTCGGGATTAATTTACAAATCAGTTAAAAATAGCAAAATTCGCTAAAAATAGCAAAAAACCGCCCAAAAATAGCTAGGTGAAGGGATCGTCAGACGCAGTCGTCGTATCTGACGCACCCACACACACACACATGCAAAGAATATAACACATACCCAACATTTTATAGCCAAGCATTGGGTTATTATGTGACCTCTTTTGAATGTGAAAAGAGGCTCTTTAGGGCACAATTAGGTCTTTGACCAGCCCACCATGAGGATTGAGCACGGATTTGGTGTCAAATCGACTTGGGAGCTGATCCATTAGTGGTTGGGAGGCCGACCAATTTCAATAAATGCACCGTTTAGTAGGCGCGTGGGTTTTTAGCCCAACAGCCGCGCCTTGTGCACATATGCGCACTTTGTACGATGCTATTACGTGCATATGCCCGCGCACTCAGATGATGTAAAGCGCCCTTCAAATTTTTGGTCATTTGGTATAGTTTTTGACCCTTTTTGCAATGCTGAGGAATTAATTTTGTGTCATGAATGACTCCAGTCCTGTGTTGACGATGCAGAGTTCTTGTCGCCCTGTGCGGATGAAATTTCAATGATAACAGATGCCCCCTGATGGATGAGGTTAGGAGAAAAACATATAGCCGAAATCCATCAATGTTTCTTTTACTGAGGATGGTGTTGTAAGGGAGAGAAAGAATGGGACCGCGTAGAGCGATCCGTTGGAGAAGGAAGGAACCTGTAGATCTCGACTTTCCACAAGGTGTGTATCAATATACAAGTGTGTACAAATGAGGCGGGCATGCCCCATGCTCGTGTAATGTAACTCTGAAGAAAAAATGTCTGAAATGTTGATGTAGACAACTGCAGCACCCTCGGGGGCGGAATGATAAAGGCAGAAGATGATTCTGCAAAGTAACATACTCTGAACCATAGGTAATGGTCGCATAAATAAACAACGACGGTGATGTGGGCATTGGTGGCGCGACCAAGTTCAGAGGTCTTCGACAACTGATAAGAAAAACTGCAATAGTCGCAAAGTAAGACCCACCGCAACATGAGAAAGTGTTGGCGTCGAATGTTATGGGGGTCAAAGACATCAGGGAGCAATGGTGTTTCCCCCTGTGCCGTCTGAGATCTCTCATTGAATGGGAAATGAGAATCAAGATACTGTCGCCTTTTCGAAAAATTTTGCTGATGTCGACAAAAAGGGGGACACGATTCCCAGAAGCAAAGGGCTTCCCGGAATCTACTATGGTGAGGAAATGGCAGAAGTACATGGACGAAGTCAAGAAGTGGGATGAATCAAGACTGCCCTTGGTTGGAGGGTATGTGATAGAATGAATGGCCACAACCGTGTGATAAGATCAAGTGTCAGGGGGACGCCAAGATCAGAGATAAGTTGTGCCAGAGGTAAGACAAGGTGAACAAAATCAGAGAAGAAAGGTAAGTGACCGGGGTAGTACTCTGAAGATATAGACGATGTCGGTAGGGGTAAATGAGAAGTAATGCTCCAACCAAGGGTGACATGGGTTGCGTGTGGCCAAAAGGAAAGCGGGTCGCCAATGGTGATGACAAAAGGAAAGGATGGAAAATAAAGGCGTCGGTACAAAAAATAATGAATAAAGGTGGGGAATATGTACAAAATACAGAAACGGGTGCCCCAGTGTGAAATGAGTGCCCCAGTGAGGGCAAAAATTGCTGGGAAAACTGGTGAAGGGTGGGGGCCCCATTGGCGAGTTTCTGTATGAGGTAGGTGAGATGAAGGTAGGTTTACAGATGGGAAAACTGATGGTGGGTGAAATGGTGGGTTCATGATCCTACGGAGGTGCAGGTAAAAAAGAACATAACCATAAAGCGACGAGTTGGGAGTCCATATGGGAAGCTAGCAAAATGAGGAGAAGAAGTATGTGGTTAATTCGCAACATGATGAAAGACTACCAGGACTCCCATCCCTAAAGGGCGATGAAGAACAACATGAGTGTCAAAAAGTGCCAGAAGGTGCTATGAATGGGACAACTCATGCGGGGAGAATGCTACCGGGTTACAGTACCGATGATGTAAACGGAGGTGTGAGTACTACAGAGATGGGAATGGGTATCCTAAAGGCCAATATCAGAGGGTGTGACTGGAGTGTAAATGCAATACAACAGGAGAGACTACATGCCAGTGCTGAGTATATACCTGAAGGAAAGATGTTGAGGGGTGATGATCAAGTACCTGCACATAGAACAACCAAATACCCAAAGTGAACAATATCTGAAGATAATAACAAATATGGACATGTATTAGATAAATGTGACAATGCGCGTGTGTACCTGGCAATGATATGAAAAAAAGGCGCCCCGAGGGCTTAGGATGAAAAGTGGCCCAAGGATAGCCATGATGTAGGTGGCGGGACGCTGATCCCGTGGCTGAAGATGGTTTTAAAAATGGACGTCGTGGGCTTCCGGAATGGTGAGTGGAAGTTTGGAAAAAAGGCCTATATATAGCTGTAGGGCCCACATTGCCACCTCATTTGTACCTGCTGCTACAGTGAGTTTTCGAGCAGATTCAGAGGAGATTGAGTGATTCTGGGAGCACGAGGTACCCGATCCACGGCGTGCAAGTTACAGGTTAGTGGTCTGAACATCCTGCATAGCTGTAGGTTTCCAATTTTTGGGTAGGGTAGGTACGGGGGGTCGCATGGGAGTTTTAGGGGGTTTTTGGGTAGAGGGTGGGCCCGCACGTGCGGGCGACTCAGTGGAAGGCGCGCATGAGTGCGCGCCTGTACACTGAAAAAGCGTGCGTGTGTGCGCGTGAGAAGGAAATTAAGGCGCGCCTTAGGGGCACGCCTGTAGGGTAGACAAGCGTGCATGAGTGCGCGCCTGCGGGGTGAATAGGCACACTCGAGAGCGCGCCTGTGGGTTGGACAGGCGCGCCCTAGAGCGCACCTGTATGGTGAACAGGCGCGCTCATGAGCGCGCCTGGGGGGAAAAACAGGTGCGCATACATGCGCGCCTGTATAGTGAACAGGTGCGCATGTGTGTGCGCCTGTGGGTGGTGAAACCGCGCCTTTGAGGCAAGGTTTCAGGGTAACAAATTATCTTATTTGATGTATTGGGTGATTTCCTAAGCTAATATAGGACTCTGGGTTGTGTGCAGGTGGCGAGCAGTGATCATGGATGTGCGGTGGCGTGAGCGGGACTGGTCGCAACTGCGAGATGATGTGGCTGAGGCGAGGCCTGCAGTTCGGGTGTCTTTAGCAGCCAGTGGGTTGCTAAAGTTTTTTAAGTTCCCTCTGATACGGTCACAGGAGTACTTGCTCCATTTTCTGATTGACATGTGGAGCCCAGATCGACACTGCTTCCTTGTGCGAGGAGATCAGATCGCCTTCACTACGGTGGAGGACATCTACTTCTTGACTGGGCTCCCCTTTCAGGGAACACTATTGCCGACAGTGCCTGTGCTGCCGAGAGACACTGATCTGCATGATGTCACCGAGTGATACTGATCAGGAGATCACTATATGACTGGGTCATCAGTGAGTATTAGTGGGATAGATGTCCTGCTGCATCGTTGCATAGCAGCGATGATAGTGCGAGTGTACGGATCCCGAGCGCCCCACCGGATTAGTGGTGGCGAGTTGATTTTGATGGAGAGGGTAGTGGTGGGCCGTGAGCGGTTCGCCTGGGGGTTGACCCTACATGCGCAGATGATTGCACAACTGGACCACTGTCGATCTAGCGGTGCCGGGGAGTTCACTTTTGGCTCCATCCTAGTGGCCTTTTTCTTGGAGAGGGTGTTGATGTTGCACCCGAGGGTGCTACTGGAGGCACCAGGGGTACGAGATCCATGCTTGAGGTGATGGTCACAGATATTGGTTCACCACGGTGGTGGCGAAGGCAGACACTATTTTACTGCGCAGGCAGCGCAGATATGGCGGCAAATGCCGTAGGTTATACTCCAGTTCCCCTATGCTGGGGTGGACTTCCGGGGGGACCCGGATATGGTACTGCCTCCTGGGGAGGTTTTTGACCACAGAGGTATGTTTTTTATTTATGTATTGTGATTTTGATATACCAGTGCACATGTTTTGATGTATAGACACTGATACCATCTGTTGTTGCTTGTTTGGTGCATGTGCAGATTTGGCACCTCGCGGGCGTGAGGTAGAGTTATATAGACCACCAGTGCAGCGAGAGGGGAGACCTCCGTGTGGAGAGAGGCGTCCACAGGATGAGGCTACTGGGCGACCATCAGGGCCCGAGAGACCGGCGCAGAGGCACCGCTTTGATGACCCTGGTGCGGGGCCATCACATGCCCCTCCGACGGCAGCTAGAGGGGAGTTGGATGACATATTCCGTCGGTTTGAGACGGTGTTTTGAGATGTGCTTGAGGGCATGTGGATTCGCATCCAGGACGAGGAGTTCCTGGAGTAGTGTATCGGGTTACCGCCACCATGGCGGTCGATTATGCGAGGAGCAGCTGTGCTTGCCGCTATGACGAGTGGACGCCTGCCCCCTGGGTAGGAGGGTCCTGCAGGTGCGCCACCTCCACCGCCTGGGGAAGGTAGGGGTGGGCCACCACCTCCTCCTGAGGGAGGGGCAGCTGGGGGTGAGATAGAGGCCCCCTGATTGTATTTGCATACAGTTTTGATAGGCTGGTGAGCCGACTTTTGTACCATGATGTGACATAGGCCTGAGGGTCGATGTATTTTTTGTTGTATATAAACATTTGGATGGCCTGTAAGGCCCACATATATATATATATATATATGAGTATACATGGTTTTTGGAGCCAAATGTGTTTTACATGTGTGTTTTGTGTTGATGTTGATGATGTTGATGGTATCTATATGCTGTGATAGGTTTATATGAGATGTTTTATGTATGTGTAGTTTGATGTGATATATGCCAATCTAGCACCATGTTAGCTATTTCATCTGTTATTTGATTCAATTCTCTTGGAATATGTGTAAATGTAATGGAATCAAAATGTCAAGTCAATAATCTAACCTCCAGGTATTTGTGAAAGAGGCACGGATCGCGTACACGGTAGACATTGTTGAGTTGGAGAACGACTAATTGAGAGTTGAGGAAAACGCTACGGTGATGAATATGATGATGCTATGCGTCAGTTAAGAGGCCAATGATAGTAGTGTATTCGGCTTGGTTATTGGTTGCTGGTCCTAAACAGATGCCGCTGGAATGTAGCATTTCATGTGAAGGGGTGTAGAGAGCCCAAGCAGCCGAAGTGAGATTTTGTGTCCAACGCCTGGCGCCATCGGCATAACCAATGTGGTAAGATGGTGGAGGAGTCATCTGTCAATAGCACAACAGATAGTTTAGATGAGGGAAAAACATATTAAAAATGCTAGAAAAGAAAAATAACCTGAAGTAGCTTAACTACGTTTAAGCATAACATTTCTTGAGGTATAACCCATTGACGGGTTCTTTGAGTGTGAGGCCTTCGGGGGAGGCCGGGATGTATGCGCCTTTGGTGAGGCAATGTTGGATGATGTAAGGGCCATGCCAGAGGGATTCAAATTTTCCGTGGCCAAAGGTATTATGAGCGATATCGTAGGCGAGGATGAGGTCGCCTTCGCGAAATGAGCGAAGGTTGACATGGCGATCAAAGGTAGCTTTGGATCATTTTTTAGCTGCCTCGTTGTTCTGTAATGAGGATCGACGATCCTCATCCAGAGACTCCAAGTTCAGCAAGCACTGCTCCATCGGAGCAGTGTCAGGTAAAATCTCGATTGCGGTGCGAAGGGTGGGAATTTTGCACTCGATGGGAAGAGCTGCCTCGATCCCATGGACTAGATGAAATGGTGTGAAACCTGTGGTGGTCTTCACTGCCGTTCGATAAGCCCATAGCGCGGAAAATAACATATGATGCCAATTGGTTTTATGTTTATTAACTGTGCGTTGTAACATGGTCTTGAGGACTTTGTTCACTGCCTCGACCTGTCCGTTTGATTGAGGGTAGTATGGTGAGGCAAACTCGTGAGAGAAGCCTAGCCGAGATGAGAGTTCGATGAAGATATCATTCTCAAAATGTTTCCCATGATTGGAAACTAATTGGAGTGGTACTCCGAACCGGGATATGACGTGGTTGAAGAAAAAACGTGCTACTGTGTCAGTGATGTTGTTGAAGGTGGGCATAGCTTCATCCCATTTGGTGAAGTAATCTACAACGACAACAATGTATTTGTGACCATTGCTGGAGGGAGGATTACAAGTCATAAATTCAATGCCCCATTTGCAAAAGGGGCCTGCAATGATGACTGGGTGTAGCAGAGCGGGGGGAGCTCGGGCTTTGTTGGCATAGAGCTGACATTGCTCACATCATTTCACGGTATGAATGCAATCATGAAATAGGGTAGGCCAAAATTAACCGACCCAAATAATCTTTTGAGATGTGGCGATGCTCGAAATATGGCCCCCACAGGCGCCACTGTGGCAGTCGTTTAAGACTCTGTCAGTATTGTCAATAGTCAGGCAGCGACGAAGAATAGTGTCGATGTCCTGCCGGTATAGGATGTCACCGATGAGGAGATAACGGGGTGCTTGATGGCGAATGCACCGACGATCATCTCGTGATATATGATTACCGAACTTTTTAGTTTGTAGGTAGACGAGGAGGTCACCATACCAAGGATCATCAGAAGCGATGTAAAAGAGATGTTCGTCAGGAAAGTCAGTATTGACGGGGGTGCTAGGTGTGTCAGAGGGAAGGGCCGTGACAAGTTCAGTGAGAACAAGGGCCTTATTACTCTTAGGTGTTGAAAACTCGAGGTCATACTCTTGAAGGATAACGATCCATCGAGAAAACTTGCCGTTAACTTGGAAACGACTGAGCAAATATTGCATAGGGTTGGAATCTGCGACAACCTTGGTGGTGCAAAGCAGAATGTAGTGGCACAGTTTCTGAACTGCGAGGACGACTGCGAGAGCAAGTTTCTCTTCATGTTTGTACTTCAGGGGTGGTCCTGAGAGGTTCTTACTGACGTAGTAAATGACGTGTTCACAATTGTCGTCTCCGAGCTGGACGAGAACGCCGGCCACTGATACAGCTGATGCTGATACGTAGAGGATGTAGTCGCAATTATAGTCAGGTGCACTAATCAAAGGTGCATTGGAAAGTGCTGCCTTCAGATCATCAAACGATTTTTGGGCATAGTTGTCCCAATGAAAAGGGATGTCGTGGCAGAATAGGTGAAGGAAACCATGTGCGCATATAGAGTAATCAAGAACAAAGCGTCTAAGAAATTTGGCTTTGCCCTGTAGACTCTGTAGCTATCACAAATTCCGAGGAGGTGGAATTTCTGTGATGGCTTGGACTTTGAGGGGGTCCACAGTGATACCGTTTTGGGAAACGATGAAACTGAGGAGGCGCCCTGCGGTGACACAGAATACGCACTTGAGAGGATTCAAGCGGATGTTGTACTGACGACACCGTTGAAAGATGACTCGTAAATCCTCGAGGTGTTGGGTGCGCTTCTTGGATCGAGCAGTGAGGTCATCCAAGTAAGCGAGGATGATTGCAGCTAGATCATGAAAGATGTATGTCATGGCCCGTTGGAAAGTTGCACCGTCATTTTTGAGGCCAAAGGGAATGACACGATATGAAAACGTACCCCATGGGGTTACGAATGCGGTTTTGTACTGATCGGCTGGGTGGATTTGGATTTGGTTATAGCCAGGGAATCCGTCCATGAAGGAGAGAGCCTCGTGGCCAGCACAATCGTCGATGATCTGATCGATGAAAGGCATTGGGAAGTTTTCCTTTGGACATGCGTTATTGAGATCGCGAAAGTCAGTGCAGACGCAAATAGAGCCCTATTTTTTGTCGACGGGTATAGGGTTGGAAACCCATGATGTATAAGCGATGGGGTAAATGAATCCGGCCATGGGCAATTTGTCAATTTCGGCTTTGATAGCCGCGGCCTTGGATGGGTGTAGCGGTCGCTGTTTCTGGTGAACTGGTGTGATGTCGGGCCAGGTGTCGATGCGATGTTCGAAAATAGAGGGGTCGAGGCCAGGCATCTCTGTGTATGACCAGGCGAAAATATCTCTAAATTCCTGGAAGAGGGCTTTGTATGGGACAATTTCCTGAGGAGTGCAAGAAGCTCCAATGATGATTTCTTCGACGATGCCTGGTTTGATGGAAATGTCGATTTTGATGGTGGGGGAGATGTTAGCCAGATTACCTTCTTCAAAAGAATCGGGTGCAGGAATAGGATTGTTGAACCAATCGGTAGTCCCTGATGGGATAAAGTCTTTGGTTTCGACCACGTAAATGTGATTGAGGCTAGGAGGCATGAGGGCTTCCTGTGGAAGGAAGAGAGCACGATGATGTAGTATGTCCCAGGGAGAATCTGGACGTTGTAACTCTTCCAGTATTTCCTCGTCGCATTAGAAGCGATGGGAATATAATGGATCATGAGGAGTGATCTTAGTGATAGTGTGAGTGCCCCTTGCTGAGGAAACAGAGGGGGTATCACTAGGAGAGGGTGTGGGTTCACTCGTCATAAACCATATATTGAGGTATTGAGGGGTACCCGTAGTAGTGGGATGGAGAGTCTCCGCAGGGGGATGTGCGGGAGAGTTGGGTGGGTTACGAGGTAAATCCTCAAACATGTCATCTAAGAACCATGGAGGCGTAGGGAGTGCCTCGGGCTCGGGAGAGATGATATGGAGATCTTCAAATGGTGAAGATATGTCAATGATTACTTCTGTGGGTTGGGGAAGAAGGTTTAACTGACGTCGTCGGTATTCGATGATCATCGGACATTGGCATGTATAATGAGTCAATGAATCGCAAAGAGAGCAAGGGCATCTCATGCGTTCATTGACTGAAGTAGTGACATAGTGAATGTCAGTGATAGGTGTTGTGGAGGACGTAGCTGGGCGTGGGTTGTTCTGAAAGTCTCGGCTTACGATAGCTAATGACTGCCGAAAACGAGGCAGTGCTGGACAATGATGGGTGTAATGGCTGTACTCAGAACAGATAGCACAAGTGAATTTGGTCTTCAACCCTTTACTACTGGAAGGTTGAGTGGTAGCAGTAATAATGGATGGTGTGGGGGTTGGATTGGGGGGAATCAAATTCCTTAATTCTGGTAGTGATGGGCAATTGTTGGTTTGGTGACCCTCTTTGTCACATAAGGCGCAAGGTGGTGAGATGTGCGGAGGAAGTGGAGCTGTGGGCTCCTTCTTCTGTCATTTGCCCCCAGCTGTAGCAGGGGGGGTAGGGAGTATAGGTGTAGTAGGGGGAGCGGGTGTGATGACATGAATCGTCATGGGGAGTCCTTCCTGTGGGTGAGGGACCATCTCAGGTGGATGTAAGTACCACACTGGGATTGCTAACACCATATTGGGTAGTGTGAGCATTGCTGCTACCTCGAAAGCTTCTATACTGAGTGGGGGGTAAAAGAAGGGAATTTGAGTGAGGGGTCGGGGAACTGTTTCCCAAATGGGTTTAAGCCCTTGAGAGGATGTGGATTCATGGACCATAGACGTCGACAAATGCATAGGAGGCTCCTGTGGGAGTGGTGCTGCGACTGTTGAGACGTCAGGAATGAATGAAGCCTCCTAAGGAGGACTATCATCCTCTTGGAGAGTTTCTTTAGAGGAAACGACGCATACTTGGCTAGGGGGAAGGAGTGGTGGTGCTCCATGGTACGTCCCTAACAAGGATGGATCTTTGAAAATACCAGGACCTATCTCAATGAGTGGATATACGTCTTGGTTGGTGTGAATAAGAGGAAGAATGTTATCGATATTGGCAGATGGATTAGGCTCGTAATGTGAGACTTGGTCAATGGTTACAATCTTCCCATTGTGGGGAAACATGATTGTCCGAAAGACGGATGATGCCACTGCCTTCATAGCATACATGTAGCTATGTCCCAGCAAGATATTGTAATTGAGCTGAGCGTCGATAACTTCAATGTCAATGAGGATAGTTTTTCCCCCGAGTTCCACGGGGACATTTTGGAAGAGCCCTTCGGGAGATGATGGTCGTCCGTCATAAGCTCGTAAGGTGATGGCGGAAGGTATCAGTTCTGGGCAACCAAGTTTTTGCCATACTGTTTTGGACATGATGCATGTGGATGCCCCTTCATCGATGATGCACCGATGAATGATGATGTTCCATATTTTGACTGGTATTTGAATAGCAACTGCGGCGGGAAGACGCGGTTCGCATCTATCAAGATCAAAAGTGATGAGTCGAGTATCGACCAGGTCAACTACCCCCAAGGCGGAAAGTAATGATTTCCGTTGAGTAGGACAAGTTTGGAGGACTTCCAGGACTGACATGGCAACCGAGGATTGCGCTAAGTCATCTACCAAGCTGTAGTTATGAGCGGCCCTAGCCTGTGGGTTGTGGACATTCCTGTGCAATGGGATGCGAGGGATGCGTAATGGTGGTTTGGATGAAGGGCGAGGGATCACCAACAGAGGTCTTGTCAGTGTAGGGTTTGTTTATGGAGGTGTAGGGGTAGACTCAGCTGTTGCCGGATACTGACGATTGCGTGTTTATAGAAGGATTTCTTCCTCACTGGTGAGGAGAATTGTTCGCTCTGCTGGGTTGTTGGGATTGTGGTATTGGCCCACCTGAGGTGGGGGATGCTGCACGTCCTGTTGGGTGTTTATCACACCTTGATGTGGGATAGGATTTTGCAGCACGGCGGGAGGGGGTTGTTGCACATATTGTTGTTGTGCCTGCAGCGGGGCAGATTGCGCAGGAGAAGGAGGAAGATTCCAGAATCCTTCAACCTTTTGAAATCAACGATCTGTGGGCAATGGTGAGTGTAATGACCATATACGCCACAAAGAGCACAAGGGTGGATAGTTTTAACAGTATTCCGCCCTAGGAATTTATTGTTATTTCCCCCTTGGGGGTTTTGGTTCCCTTGGTTTTGATTGCCCCCAGTGGGTTGATGCTGTGGGGGTTGATTCCCACCTTGACTAGGATTGTTGTTATTCCTGTTCTTTCCTTTCCTCTTAGTGTTGTTTGATGGATGAGTTGGATTGGATATGTTCAACTGTTCAAAATTTTGATATTGTTGAGCAACAGAGGGTTGAACAAAATTGACCCAAGAGCTTACAATGCAAATTTTAATTCAAATGCGCGGCCTCCTGTGTGGACAGAGGCGCATATGGCGCCTGCGCGCTAACAGAACTGAAAAACAAAGCGCATGCGCACCCGACGTGCGCCTGTGGGGTAGAATACCCGCGCGCCTGTGTCAAAAGTCTGAGAAGAAAAATCCGGATGGATTTCTCTCCAATTTCCGGTGAATTGACTGGTAAGCAGGTCGACAGAGGCCGGTTTGTGAACCTGAAAGTTAATGAAATCAAAAGGAAAGCAAATAAAGCCCAAATTAGGAAGGAATTGATACCTTCTCCCCAATATGGTCGCCAATCTGTTTGCACCCAATTCGTAACTAAGTGAGCAAATTAAGAGTGCTTACATGCCCAGTTGGGCTCTGCTAGGCATGATAGCTGTAAGGTAAAAGGTTAGAAAGAAAAACAACAAAGCTATTAACAAGAATTAAACTAAAAGAAATAAAAACTAAAAGCATATGAGAAAATGAAAAATAGAGACAAATGGACCAATATCACCAATGTATAAGTTGATCTGTT
>ML813509.1:0-20793 GCA_009831015.1 Picea engelmannii | reverse complement strand
AGTTTTATTATCTCTCATATATTCTTGGGTGGAAGGAAGGGGCAAGGATAGAGAGTTAAAATATCTCTTGATATTGGAGGATTGTATCTTCCTATTGGAGGTTTATCCCTCCCTTTACATTTTGGAAGCTGTAGCTACCTTTGAAAGTCATTACTTCCCTTGAACAAAAACTATTGATTATTTCTCATATATTGTGCATGGTGTATTGGTGTAACTCTTATACTATTGTTCATTTCTCATTGGATATAATTGAATGGTTTAAGTATAAGTTGAAAAAGGTTTTAAATTGTACTTGATACTGATTCACCCCCCTCTCAGTATCAACATTGATTTCTTATGCAGATTAATTCTTTGATTTTCTTCAACACTTTGATTCCATCTTAATACACTTCAACAATACCAAATCATAATCGAATAGCAATAACTATGTAGATAAGTAAGCATGCACATAAAAAATGCATATACCATGGGGAAACCCTGTATAGGGACAAAAGAACCAGCAAATGATATTCCTTTATTGCATTAATAATGTAAGATCACTTACAAATATCCCCCATGAATGTTCTGCTCTTAAAGAGCTTGCCAAAATGACTATTGTTATAACAAGATTTGCCTCACCATTGCTATCTTGAACAGAGAGTATTTTTCCATTTCCCTATTGTAATATCCCTCGGACGAACCCAAATGTAAATATAATCCAAGTATATTTAAGCTAGTGAGTTGTTTAGATGTAATTTTTGTAATACACCTTTCATGGCATAGTGCACGCATATACTGCACAATAAAAGGATGTAATGTGCACATTTCTGAATACCGCGTGTAGTAACTAAGGTGCGCACAACCTTAAAAATAGAGGATACAATGCGTAGTAACTAAGTGTGCACAATATTAAGGTCAATGAACCTTTGTGTATATAATATGCATTATAGGCTAGTGAGCCAGTATTGTAAGCCAAAATGCTTATGTCTTGGAATTAGGCCAGCGCGCCTAGATGTTAAAGGCTAGAGTGCCTACTTTGTATATGACTCATGATTGATATAAAATACATCACTACACGTAGACCAACCACGATAAAAGAGATGGGGGACTGAACTTCACCAGTTAGGGAAAGGGAGGGCCAAAATTCAAGGAATATTTCCTAAAACATAAAGTATGGATAATTAGTTTATCCTAAGTTCTAAAGTTGGGGACAAGTGGACAAAAGTAACTTCTGATATGACAAGTGTCAAGTTGGGTACATGCATTCATATTGTGGGGCAACTTAGGTCAGTGGGGATTATCCGGGAGGAATACCTTACGAACGAAAAACAAAGAGGGGGGAACCATCAGACTGACCATCATTTTGACAGAGAGTTCACAGTGATTCCAAAAACACACGCAGTTATCCAGTCAATGACTCCATGAACATTTCACTCATACATTATGTTATCCTTGAGACAACCATTCCACCTTTCTGAAACCTATTTCCCCGTCCATTTTGGTTGGTGTACCTAGTTATCTTGGAGCGAGATTGAAGAAGCAGGTTTTCAGGCTCGTGAGCAGTTCTCTAGGTGAGAGAATTGTTGGGGATTGATTTCCGTAGGTGCTAAACTGCATCTACAATGCTCTGAGACTTCCGGTCTGGCTTATTGCTGGAGCTCGAAAGGGAAGTGGGGAAGCTAAGGGACTGTTGAGCAAAGAAGGGGCACACTTCCTTAGGTGGGATAGGAATGTGGGGAATGAGAGGCTATAGGTTGTTAGTTGAGTGAGCACCTGATACATAGTCTTTCTTTTTTTCCATGAGCCTTAGCCTGGATAGGAATCCCTTTACCCTGAGTGGAGTTCAGTCCCAGCTCGAGGGTGATTCACTATTGAGAGTGATGAACAGTGTAATCTATGGCTGGGAGGTTCATGGATGGTCTGTGAGAAGTTGAGGACAGTCTTTTTAAAGATAAGTATCAATTGTATGATATATGGATATGCTATTTTGCTATTTACATGCCCATGTTACGATTTTATCATATATGTGACTATGACTACTTGTGTGCTTATGGGTAATTTCCTGTAAATGATGCATATCGGTAATTACTGTTATTTGTAATATAAAAGTTGTGTTACAAAAAGCAATTATTTGTTTATGTTTGGATGTAAATCTTCCGCGAGCGTGTTGTATGTATATGTTTTAGTTGCATGCAGTCTAAACCGTAAATTTAGGTGGCATTTCTTAGTTGACTACTGGGTATGCTAGTGTATGTTCCGCAGTATGGGAACAAAGATGTTCCTGGCCTGATGGCTGGGAATGTTACCGACTGGCGTCAGAGCATGAGTGGTTTCTATGGAGTGGCATACCTCGGCCTTAGGTTGGTCGAGGGGGTTGTTACAGTATGGTATTAGAGCCTCAATTCAACACTGATCTTGGATGGGCCAGAAGGGTGCAATTGAAGTGAATATTCACAAAAAAGTAATTTTGAAGTGACCAGAATTAGAGTCATAGAGTGTCCTTGGAAAAGGTTGGCATACTGGTGTGCGTGGTAAATTTGGCACCGCACAGGAAACTGTGGCGTGCCAGTGTGCACGGTAAGTTGTGGCGCCACGTGGAAGATTATTATGTATAGATGCACGCACTAAAATTAGACTTGCACAATAAGCACACAGATAGTAAGGTGCACATGGGGTGTGCAAGTATTGCTTAACGTAGAGGAGTTTTGTTGGTACGCGCATAAGTACAAGTATAAGTTGTTTCACGATAGTGTATTCAGTAGTGTGCGCAGATATTTGAGTGCAAAGGAATATGTTAAACTTGACATGGTGCATGCATAGGACGAAAATGCATGTGGAATATCGGTGTGCAATATCAAAATTGTGCGTAGTGGATATTGGCGCACAACGCCAGAATAGTGCGCGTAAGTAGTCGGTACGACGAAGAAGAAATGCACAGTAGATTTAGGTGCACAGAGAAGCATTTACCTTGTAATATTTCTATGCACTATAATATAAATGAATAGGTCAAGTTAATGTGCGTGAAGTTGCTTGGAAGGCGAGGAGTTTGAGTTTAAATTGCATTATAATAAAAGAAAAATAAACACATAACCGCATTGAAGCATTAATTAAAAAGAATTCCGAATTTTAATTTCTTCCGATTTAGACAGATGAAAATAAAATATAATATTACAAGAAAAACTTATTATAAAAGAAAACAAGAGTCATAACATCACCAGATAGAAATTGTAATAAAACAGTTTAAAATATGTTTCTGTATTTATATAATCATACTAATCACAAAATTACAAAAGGGTGATGACAACAATTAGCCTATTGTAAAAAGGGTCGTTGAAGAACATGCCTATCATCTCTTGTACTCTTTACCTCCGCTACCAGTTGTTCAAAATTCGTTGAGACATGCTTATCTTAGTTGAAGACTTTACTTCAGCTTAGCGATCTCTGCCTTTAAAGAGGAGTCTAACCAGACCGTTTGATTTTCTCCAACACTTTCGGCCGCTTTAACCATAGATTCCTCCTTCTTATGCCACTTACTCCTTTTCTTCTTAGCGGCTGGCCTATTGATGACTAAATCCTTTATAATGGGATTCAACTTGACTTCCAATCGTGAGTCTATAATTGAATCTATGTGAAACTTAGTTGTTAGAAGTTTGGGGATACCGAAATGCGTCTTTACAGAGAGAAAGAAGTCGAGCAGATGAATATTACTACAGTTATGGATACATAGATATCTTTATACTTGGGGAGTGGTAATTATAGAAATCCATTTATGAAGCACAAACAGATTACGTACAAAGAGCATTGGGTTTCCATGCTCCGCCAATCCATTTCGAATCATTAGATTTTGAGTTCGTTACATGGAGGCATTCAGATGATGTCGCATGGCTGCGAAGTATCAAATGAATGAAATAGGGTGATCTGACTAGCCATCAACCGCTCCATGAGTGGTGGATTTGACATGTTGAGACACGTAATACCGCTTCTTGGAGAAAGTGGTTTCGAAAAAACCACCTTCTTGCACAAGTGTATCTCGGAAGGCACTACGCGTCAGTGTTCTTGAGACTTGGATCTTATCTAGAATTGTCATGGTGATAACACCAGGAAACCGGGAGTGATAATGTTGATGTGTATGTTGAATCGAAATGGTGCATATTCTCATGAATTGCTGATTGGTTAGTCTGATTAGTTTCGATGGCTGTACGTTTGACAAAATTAACAACAACTCGGTCAGGTCATACTAGTGCAGAGTCCATAGGAATGGAAGAGGCACAGGGGAATTACAGTCATCCAGAGAAGAGCAGAGGGATGGATGTCCATTTGGGCATGGAAGGAATGAACTCCAACAGACATGGAGAAGAAAGGAATGAAGATATGAATATGGATGAGACCATTAAGAATTTTCAGAAGGATGTCCAAAGCCATAAAGCTGATAATGAAAGGCTTATGAAAGCCAAAGAGAAACAGGATGACTTCAACATGAAGCTATTGGAAGGTTTGAATAGAATAGAGAAGAAATTGGTTAAGTAGAGTAACTCAAGTAGATTTGAGGGTCACAAATATTCAGAAGAGAAGGGAGAAGTAAAAATTGCTAGTAGACATTGCCATAATCCCCATAGGTATTCCCATAAGAGAGTAGGAAAAAACTTCAGTCTATCCCTTGCAAGAAGGTATAAGAGATCTGGGGTGGATGAGATGCGAGGAGAAATGAATAAAATCAAACCTCCTACATTTGATGGTGAGCACAAGAAGGATGAAGATGGTGAAACATGGTTTCTAGGCATGAGGAAGTATTTTCAATTGCATAATTATTCTTCTCATGTTGAAGGTAGAATCACTATCTATCAACTCAAAGGAAAGGCCTCCACGTGGTGGGATCAACTTGTGCATGTACATCACATTGTAGAGAAAAGTGTTACTTGGAGAGAATTCAAGAAGTATTTTGAGAAGAAATACTTGACCAAGAGATACTATGACAAGAAAATGAAAGAGTTCTTTGAACTCAAGCTTGGAAGTACGACCATCGATGAATATGAGAGAAGGTTTCTAGAACTATTGAAGTATGTCTCTTTCATTAAGGATGAGACAGTCAAGATTCAATGGTACTTAAGTGGATTGCCATCATTCATCAGTGACAAAATATAGTATGATGATCCCAAGACATTAGAGGAGACCATAAGAAGAGCTAAATGCTTATATGACCAGCTGAAAGCAAGACCATGTTTCCAAAAGGCTTGGAAAGACAATAAGAAATTCAAGATGGATCAGAGGAAGAAGGGAGATAAGACACCATTCTTCAGAAATAATCCACAATGGCAGAAAACTCATAAGGAAACCAGAGCGATTGACACAGGGAGTCCAGGGCCAAGACAACCACCTATGCAATGTTGGGGTTGTAAAGGAGACCATAGGTTCAAATATTGTCCTCACAGAGGTGAAAAAGGTAAGGCTGTTCACAATGTACAATGAGCCAAGACAATAGAGGACATGGGCAGAAATGTGCCAAGGATTTATGCAGCCCTGGAGAACAAGAAAGCATAGTATTAGTCCCACATGATTGAAGTGGAAGGTATGATCAACAACCAAACCCTTGCTATTTTAATTGATTCAGGAGATAGCCATCGTTATATAGACCCAAATATGGTGGGAAGTTTTCAATTACCAAGAAGCAAGCATGGGAAATCTTGGTTGGTGCAACTGGCTATAGGAGCCAGAAGAAAAGTTAATGAGATGGTTAAGTCTTGCCTCATAGACATGAATGGACTAAATACCAGGGCAGATTTGAACATCTTACCCTTAGGTTCCTATGACTATTTAATTGGGATGGATTGGTTGGACCCACACCATGCTCTATTGGATTGTCATAACAAAACGTTCACTTTCTTGGATGAAGAAGGGAACAAAAGAAAAGTGCAGGGAATTCCCAGGGCAGTAACCATTAGAGAAATTTCAGCATTACAGCTGAATAAATGTTATAGAAGAGGATGTCAAATATTTTCAGCTCATATGGAGGAGACACCTAAAGACAAGGTGCCAAATTTGGAGAATTATGCAGTCCTAAAAGAGTTTGAAGATGTATTCAAGGGAGTACCAGGACTACCCCCAAGGAGAGACATTGATTTCTCTATAGATTTGATGCCTGGAGCAGCACCAGTATCAAAGACTCCTTACAGAATGAGTACACCAGAATTGAAGGAGTTACAAATGCAGCTTGAAGAATTTTTGAAGAAGGGGTATATATGCCCAAGTGTATCACCTTGGGGTGCCCTAGTCTTGTTTGTGAAAAATAAAGATGGAACGTTAAGATTGTGCATTGAATTTAGACAATTGAATAAAGTGACTGTTAAGAACAAATATTCTCAACCAAGGATTGATGACCTCTTTGATCAATTGAAGGATGCAAGGATATTTTCAAATATAGATCTCATATCAGGATACCATCAGTTAAGAATTAAAGAAGAAGATATTAGCAAGACCACCTTCAGGACAAGGTATGGTCATTATGAGTTCACGATGGTACCATTTGGATTGTCAAATGCACCAGCTGTTTTCATGTTCTTAATGAATGGTGTTTTCCGAGAGTATTTGGACAAGTTTTCCACTTTCTTTTTGGATGACATTATTATATATTCCAAGTCAGAGGAAGAGCATGAACATCATTTGAGGATGGTGTTGCAAGTATTAAGGGAACATCAGTTGTATGCCAAATTGAGCAAGTGCTCATTTTATCAGAAACAAATTCATTATTTGGGGAATATCATCTCAAAAGATGGGATAGCAGTGGACCCTGAGAAGGTAGAATCCATTAGAGAATGGTCAACACCAAAGAATGTGATAGAGGTCAGATCTTTCATGGGCCTTGCAGGTTATTACAAGAGATTCATTGGAGGATTTTCGAAGATAGCATACCCAATCACTTCCTTGCAAAGGAAAGGTATGAATTTTCAGTGGACGACGGACTGTGAAAGGAGTTTCCAACATTTGAAACAATTATTGACAAGCTCTCCAATACTAAGGATCACAGACCCAAATGAAGATTTCATTGTATGCACAAATGCATGTAATGAAGGACTTGGTGGAGTCCTCATCCAAAATGGATTTGTGATATGTTATGAATCAAGGAAGTTGAAGGAGCATGAAAGAAACTATGCCACTCATGATTTGGAGTTGACATCCATAGTGCTTGCCCTGAGGAAATGGAGACACTACCTCATGGGAAAAAGGTTTGAGTTAAGAATAGGCCACAATGGCTTGAAATATTTATTTGATCAGCCAAATCTAAATGCTAGACAAAGAAGATGGTTAGAATTTCTAAGAGAATATGAATTTGATATAAAGCATATCAAAGGGAAATAAAATAAAGTGGCATATGCACTCAAAAGGAGGGTGCATGAGCTTCATGCTACAACCGTCAGCATGTATCAGACTGATGTTAAAAGCAAAATTATGGAGGCTGCAAATACATATCTGCAGTATAGATAATTGGTAGCAATGCTACAATAGGGTAAGATAGTTCAGAAGGATATTTATAAGTTGGGAGTATATGGAATACTGCTACAAAAGAACAAAATTTTTGTACCAAATGTCCAAGACTTGAAACATATAATTTTGCATGAGATGCATAATGATCCTTATGCAGGGAACCCTGGATATCAGAAAACCATAACAGTGGTCAAGAGACAATACTTTTGTCTAGGTATGAAGAGAGAAATTGCAGAATACATCGCTAGGTGTATGGAATGCCAGAAAGTTAAAACAAAGCATAGGAACCCAGCAGGATTGCTGCAACCTTTGCCCATTCCTGAATGGAAGTGGGAAGTGGTGACAATGGATTTTATTACGGGATTTCCCAGAACAGGAAAGCTACATGATTCGATTATGGTAGTGGTAGAAAAGATCACAAAAGCTGCCCATTTTATTCCACTAAAAACTACTCACAAAGCAACAGATGTTGCTGATATTTTCATGAAGGAAGTGGCATGATTGCACAAAATTCCTAAAACGATTGTGTCTGAGAGAGACCCAGAATCCACCTTGAATTTCTGGAAAGGATTGTTCAAAGGATTCAGAATGAATCTGAACTTTAGTACAACTTATCATCCCGAGTCTGATGGACAGACATAAAGAGTGAATAGGGTGATAGAAGATATGTTGAGAATGTATGTGATGGACAAACCGTCGAAATGGGAAGACTACCTACACTTGGTAGAATTCGCTTACAATAATGGGTATCATGCATCATTGAAAATGAGCCCATTTGAAGAAATTTATGGTAAAAGGTGCAATACTCTAGTAAGCTGGGATAATCCAGCTGATAGAACAATAGTCGGGCCAGAATTGCTCAAGGAGATGGAGGACCAAATGTTAAAAATTAAGCAGAATTTGAAAGCTTCCCAAGACAAACAAAAAAGTTATGCCAATAAAAATAGAATCCACTGAGAATTCAAAGTGGGTGATGATGTTTTCTTGAAAGTGAAAGCTAACAGGAGCTCCTTGAAGCTAGGAAGCTACACCGAGTTAGCAGCTAGATTTTGTGGACCATTTGAAATCCTAGAGAGGATTGGTCTAGTTGCTTATATGATTGCATTACCTACATCTATGTCTATTCATAATGTCTTCCATGTATCATTGCTAAATAAATATATACCCGATGCTAATCATGTTATTGATTGGAATGTTATTTAGGTGGAGCAAGAAGGTGCTTTCCAAGTGCATCTGGTGCACATCCTGGATCGAAAAATCAAACAACTCCAGAATCGAGCCATAGGGCTTGTAAAGGTCCAATGGACCTGGTACGGACCTGAAGACATTACTTGGGAGCATGAGGATGCAATGCTGACAAAATACCCGCATAGTTTTGAAGAATTTTGAGAATTTTGTTGTATATGGGTACATGATGCACTGAGGATAGTGCATAAATAAGGGGAGGGGATTGTAATATCCCTCGGTCGAACCCAAATGTAAATATAATCCAAGTATATTTAAGCTAGTGAGCTTTTTAGACGTCATTTTTGTAATACACCTTTCATGGCATGGTGCGCGCATATACTGCATAGTAAAAGGATGTAATGTGCACATTTCTGAATACCATGCGTAGTAACTAAGGTGCACGCAACCTTAAAGACAGAGGATACATCACGCAGTAACTAAGTGCACGTAATATTAAGGTCAACGAACCTTTGTGTATATAATATGCATTATAGGATGGTGAGCCAGTATTATAAGCCATAATGCTTATGTCTTGGAATCAGGCCAACAAGCCTAGATGTTAAAGGCTAGAGCGCCTACTTTGTACATGATTCATGATTAATATAAAATACATCACTGCGCGCAGACCAACCACGATAAAAGAGATGGGGGACTGAACTTCACCAGTTAGGGAAAGGGAGGGCCAAAAGTCAAGGAATATTATATTAATATTTCCTAAAACATAAAGTATGGATAATTAGTTTATCCTAATTTCTAAAGTTAGGGACAAGTGGAAAAAAGTAACTTCCGATATGACAAGTGTCAAATTGGGGACATGCATTCATATCATGAGGAGGAATCCCTTATGAACGAAAAATAGAGAGGGGGGGAACCATCAGATTGACCATCATTTTGACAGAGAGTTCACAGTGATTCCAAAAACACACTCATTTATCTAGTCAATGACTCCATGACCATTTCACTCATACATTCCATTATCCTTGAGACAACCATTCCACCTTTTCGAAACTTGTTTCCCCATCCCTTTTGGTTGGTGTACTTGGTTAGCTTGGAGCGGGATTGAAGAAGTGGGTTGTCAGGCCCATGAGTAGTTCTTTGGGCAAGAGAATTGCTGGGGATTGATTTCCATAGGTGCTAAACTGCAGCTAAAACGCTTTGAGACTTCCAGTCCGGCCTATTGTTGAAGCCCTGGAAGGGAAGTGGGGTAGCTGAGGGACTGTTGAGAAGAGAAGGGGCACACTTCCTTGGGTGGGACATGCATGTGGGGAATGAGAGGCTGTTAGGGTCCTAACCCTCACATAGGTAGAACAGTATATTCAGATGTAATAAAGGTCAATATTAATAAGGCATTTCAATAAAATAGAATAAGGCGGATGTAAGAAGACCTAATAGAAGCTTCCGCTTCTAGAAGGATCTTCCTTTAGATGCTTCTTTTTAGTATAAATAGGAGTTGAGGGTATGAGAACCCTAGCTTGGACATTATTGTAATAGAGCTCTGCTCAATTGGAGGTTGCCCCCTCGAAGAGGCCGGTGAAAATTGCTTTCAGATTCAAAGTGCTATTTCTGTTGTTTTTCTTATATCATTTCAGTGTTATTGTGGTGAATGTTCTGGTTATATTGTTGTTATTCTTCCATTACTAGCATTTTATTTCAGTTCTGCATACATTTTATATTTGGTATATTACAAGTGGTATCAGAGCACTTTCCTGGGCAGAAAGTGTGGGTCAAATTTATTTTAGGGTAGAGACGTATTCTAGCATCTTTAAGCCACATAGATATGTTGTTATGAACATAAACCCGTGGTTGAGGGATTCATACACGTAGGAAATACAAGTGGTACTTAAGCGCACATATGTTGGCCACCCTTGTAACCCCTATTGGTACCCCTTCGAGTGGTAGCACATTAGACAACACCTTTGTACGGATCGCCCTAGATTACCTGGGTAGTCAGGTAGTACGACTAAGGGTATGGTCGGGTAGTACAGCTAAGGGTACGATCTATCCTCCTTAGTTAGTGCCCTAAGATATTGGGCCGAATGCTACTGTTGGACCCCGCATGTATATTAGAGAGATATAGCATAGGGCAAACCCTTGTCTATAGAACCCTTGAATACATAACCCTTGGGGGACAGAAACATAAACAAATTAAAATAGACAAGATCTATTGCCATGCAACTGTGTTTGGGTTGCCAAGTAAATACACATTTATTTCTGGTTAAGCATTTGGGCATTTCCTTTTTGCAGTATTCTTCAGACCGGAGTATAACTCTATTAAAAAAAAAAGTCTGGAATTTTTTTCACCATTATTTGAGATCTATTCCATTGGATTCATCTCTTCGCCCTTATCACATTCATCCATATCATTTTTTTGGCCAAATTGTTTTACCCCTCCCGCCCCTTTTCAGTTTCCTCATCCTCATGGCCCATACTCATAGCCAAGACTTGGAAGCTCGCTTCAACACCTTGCAATCTGGTCTCATTGAGACCCAACAAGAAGTGAAACAACTCAGTGCCAATGTTTCCACCATCAATACAACCATGCAGTCCTCAATGGGGGAAATCAAGCAAGACCTCACCACTCAGCTTGAATCAGTCTTTTCAGCACTCTACACCAAACTGCATATCCCTACAGATAACCCTTCCTCTTCCTCACCTCCACATACTGAAGCTGACCATTCCTCTCATTCCCATACCTTGCAGAACCATCACTTTCAACATGACCTACGCCTTCCGCGGGTGGATGTGACCAAATTTGATGGCTCAGACCCCACTAGTTGGGTAACCCAAATGGAACATTACTTCTCTTTATACGGAATTACATATGACTTGGCCAAACTCCGGTATGGTGTTCTCCATCTAGATCAAGAACGTTGGCAATGGTGGCAATGGAGAAAAACTTCTCGTCAAGGGTATATTTCTTGGACACACTTTGTGGTAGAGATTTATGAACGGTTTGACACCAACACCAACCATTTGGGCCATTTGACCAAGATGAAACAATTAGGAACAGTGGAAGACTTTATAGTTTCCTTTGAGCACCTGGCTTTTAGAATAGAGGGCATGTCTGATGCCTTTTTCCGAGAGTGTTTTATCAGTGGTCTCAATGATGAAATTCGGGCCCATGTCCTCATGGCTCGATCTGAGAGTTGGGTGGAGGCTACCAAAAGAGATAAAGAAGAAAAATAGGTTGTATCTGCTCAAAACCACAAACCCTCCTTTATCCCTCGCCCTAAACCAGTAAATCCCACTACTCCATGAAATGTGGAGGGCATTGTGAAAATGTGCATCTCCAAATTGGTGACTACCACATGAAATCCCATATGTTTGCTATCAACATGCGAGGTTGTGACATTGTGTTGGGTGTAGATTAGATAAGGAATTTGGGTGCCATTCTCATGGATTTTAAATACTTAACCATGCAATTCGACCATGAGGGCCACCAATATAAGTTCCAAGGCATCACCGCCGGTTCACCTGAGATCATTATTTCCCATCACATGGAAAAGCTGCTCAAAAAGGGTCATTCTGGTGTTATTGCCCAACTCCATGCCATACAAGCCACATAGACACCCTTGGTACTGCAAGACCTCCAAGCCATCCTTTCTAAATATCAATTGGTCTTTTCCACTCCCCAAGGCCTTCCTCCTTCCCGTGGTGTTCATGATCATTCCATTCCCCTTGTACCCGAAATCCTTCCTCCCAATATCTATCTGTATCGTCACCCCTTTTCCCAAAAAAATGAAATTGAGAAAATGGTCCAGGAACTCCTTAATGCAGGGATTATCCACCCTAGTATGAGCCCCTACTCATCTCTTGTGGTCATGGTCCTGAAGAAAGAAGGTTCTTGGCGAATGTGTCCTGACTTCCGTTCCCTCAACAAACTTACCATCAAATACAAATTCTCCATTCCTGTCATTGATGACCTCCTAGATGAATTGAGTGGTGCCCAATTCTTCACTAAACTGGATCTTCATTCGGGCTACCATCGGATACGTATGAAAGAGGCAGACATTCCCAATACTACCTTTAGAATTCATGAGGGCCACTATGAGTTTTTGGTCATACCCTTTGGCTTGTGTAATGCCCTCTCCACCTTCCAAAGCCTCATGAATCATGTCTTCCATCCTTTTCTCCACCATTTTTTCTTAGTTTTCTTTGATGATATCCTCATCTATAGAAAAACCTGGACACACCATCTTGCTCATGTGGATCGAGTTCTCCATCTACTCTCTCAGCACCAACTTTTCATGAAACAGTCTAAATGTGCTTTTGGCGCCTCAGAAGTAGAATACTTGGGTCATCGGGTTGGCAAAGATGGCGTCAGGGTGGATCCTAAAAAGATTGAAGCTATGAAAGACTGGCCTCACCCAAAGACTCTTAAGATCTTGCATGGATTTCTAGGCTTAACAGGGTATTATTACAAGTTTGTTAAGAATTATGGGAAAATTGCAGCACCTCTCACCGCTCTCCTAAAAAATAACTCTTTCACTTGGACTCCAGCCGTTGCTCAATATTTTCAGACCTTGAAGATGGCCATATGAACCACTCTAGTCCTCGCCCTTCCCGATTTCACAAATACCTTTGTGTTGGAATGTGATGCCTCAGGGAAAGGAATTGATGTTGTCCTTATGTAAGAGGGTCAATATTTGGCCTTTACGAGCAAGAAACTATCTGAAAGAAATCTAGGCAAATCCATCTATGAAAATGAAATGTTGGCTATTCTGCATGTCGTGTATCTATGGCATCCTTATCTATTGGGGAAACATTTCCAAATTAAGACAAACCATCAAAGCCTCAAGTATTTTTTGGAACAACGTATTTCCTCCCCAGAACAACAAAAATGGGTGACTAAACTCTTTGGATATGATTATGAGATCATTTATAAGAAAGGAAAAGACAATGTGGTTGCAGATGCACTTTCCTGAAAATATGAAGATGAAGGATCCCTTTTTTCTCTTTCAGTCATTGTACCAGATTAGCTCCAAGCCGCTCGCCAGTAATGGCTACAAGATCCCAAAAGTTTGCAGTTGATCCAACAATTGCAGTACAAGGCTCCAGCTTCCCCAGGGTACTCTTGGCTCCATGAGGAACTTCGATATAAAGGATGCTTGTATTTAAGTAAACAATAAAAAATTAAATGTACTGTACTTTCTGAGCTTCATGCTACACCCACAGCAAGGCACTTCGGGTTCGCCAAAACCTATGATAGGGTCAAACGTTGCTTTTTCTAGGATGGTATGAAACATGACATTCATAATTTTGTAGCTGAATGTGATGTGTGTCAACGCAACAAGGGAGAAATAGTCAAATCGTCGGGCACACTACAACCTCTCCCGATTCCACCTGCTATTTGGAAGGATATCTCTATGGATTTTATTATCGACTTACCCAAATTGGGAAATAAATCTTTCATCATGGTGGTTGTTGATCACCTTTCCAAGTATGCTCATTTATGCGCCCTTGAACACCCATTTACATCATCCATGGTGGCTCAAATCTTCATGGATCGGGTCTTCAAGCTTCATGGAATGCCGCACTCTATTGTTTCTGATCGAAACCCAACTTTCACAAGAAATTTATGGCAAGAACTGTTCATGATACAAGGCATCGAATTTCATCTCAACACAACTTATCATCCCCAGACTGATGGCCAAAGAGAAGTTGTCAACAAGTTTTTGGAAACATATTTGAGGTGTTTTGCCTCGGAAAAGAAAAATCAGTGGGCTCAATGGTTACCCCTAGCTGAATGGTGGTACAACACTTCATACCATACAACTACACGCATGACTCCTTTTGAAGTGGTATATGGACATAAGCCACCTTCAGTTCTCTCATACTTATTGGGTGCCTCAAAGGTCCAAGAGGTTGACCTAACACTTACATCTCGAGAGGCTATTCTCCGTACCCTTAAAGAGAATTTGGTCATGGCACATAATCACATGAAGCAACAAGCAGATCAAGGTCGCTCTGAATGTCAATTTGCAGAAGGGGATTAGGTGTTTCTTCGACTATAGCCTTACAAGCAAACTTCCCTCAATGCTTGATCATTTTCAGAAGCTAGCGCCCAAATTTTATGGTCCTTATACTGTACTCAAGCGTGTGGGACAAGTCACCTATCAGTTAGCTTTGCCCAACAATTCGAAGCTACATCCTATTTTTCATGTTTCATGCTTAAAGAAGGTGATTTGAGCTAAGTGACAAATTCAAACCAACCTTCCAGAGTTAGCTGAAGAAGGATCCATTTGGCTACAGCCAGAAGCAGTTTTGGACCAGCGTGAACATTGCCTACATCAGAGAACCATCAAGGAAGTGCTAGTACACTGGAAAGATACAACTCCAGCAGATGCCACTTGGGAACTAGCTACCATTCGCAACAATTTCCTCATCTCAAGCCTTGAGGACAAGGCAATTTTTAAGGGGGCGGACATGTTAGGGTACTAACCCGCACATAGGTAGAACAATATATTCAGATGTAATAAAGGTCAATATTAATAAGGCCTTTCAATAAAATAGAATAAGGCGGATGTAAGAAGACCTAATAGAAGCTTCCGCTTCTAGAAGGATATTCCTCTAGATGCTTCTTTTTAGTATAAATGTCTGTCGAGGGTATGAGAACCCTAGCTTGGATATTATTGTAATAGAGCTCTTCTCAAATAGAGGTTGCCCCCTCGAAGAGGCTGGTGAATATTTCTTTCAGATTCAAAGTGCTATTTCTGTTGTTTTTCTTATATCATTTCAGTGTTATTGTGGTGAATGTTCTTGTTATATTGTTGTTATTCTACCATTACTAGCATTTTATTTCAGTTCTTCATGCATTTTATATCTGGTATATTATAGAGGCTATAGGTTGTTAGTTGAGTGAGCACATGAGACAAAGTCTTTCCTGTTGTCCATGAGCCTTAGCCTGGATATAAATTCCTTTACCCTGGGTGGAGTTCAATCCCAGCACGTGGGTGATTCACTGTTGAGAGTGATGAACAATGTAATCTATGGCTGGGAGGTTCATGGATGGTCTGTAAGCAGTTGGTGATAGTATTTTTAAAGATAAGTATCAATTGTATGATATATGGATATGTTGTTTTTCTATTTACATGCCCATGTTATTATTTTATCATATATGTGACTATGACTGCTTGTGTGCTTATGGGTAATTTCCTATAAATGATGCATATTGGTAATTACTGTTATTTGTAATATAAAAGTCGTGTTACAAAAAGTAATTGTTTGTTTATGTTTGGATGTAAAGATTCCATGAGCATGTTGTATGTATATGTTTTAGTTGCATGCAGTCTAAAGAGTAAATTTAGGTGGCATTGCTTAGTTGACTACTAGGTATGCTAGTGTATGTTCCGCAGTATGGGAATGAAGATGTTCCCTAGAGTAGCATGGTCCCGGCATGATGGCTGGGAATGTTACCGACTGACATCAAATCATGAGTGGTTTATCTGGAGTGGCGTACCCTGACCTCAGGTTGGTCGAGGGGGTGGTTACACCTATGAATACTTTTTATCCCTTTTTGATGAATCCAGAGATAAAAAATATACATTTTTCCACATATACGCTCCCTAACTACTATGCAAGATGCGTATACACTTGCTGCTCCATTACAACTCATGTATATCAGGATTTGTGCCAAAAAATACAAAATGAGGCCAGGTTTTCATGTCACGAAAAAAGACCTCTGATCCTTGGCCTTCCATATACTGGAAATGTTCTGACTTGGCCCTTCAGTTGCATCCTGGAGGCTATAAGAGCACAATTTCGAACTATGGAAAAGAGGGATAAAGCATTCAACTTTGAGAGCAAAGTTACTCTGGAGAAATTACTTCATATTGAGTTTACATCCCTTTGTCCCTCAAGTCTGAACTGTGCCGATACGGAAGTCTGTATTGTTGTCACTTATGTTGATCAATTATTAATGGAAATACTCATTTTCTGTCCTATTGGTATCTTGCAAATATATGATTATTATCCATGGGAGTGTTTGTAATGTTTATTAATGGATTATGCTATCTGATGTGCTAACCCCTTATATATTATCACTATGTACTTGCTCTTCTTGTTTGTTGAGAACTTCTTGTAGGTATAAAGATTTGGGTCAAAGTGCTCAATGGTGGAACATCATAAAACATTGGATCAAGGTAGGCCTCTTTCTTATATTGCACATTAGTTTATATATCATATGTTGGAATTGAGTTGATTTCTGCAGTCATACCTATCTATTGTGGTTTACCCTTGGCCATAGAGAGTTTTTCCCTTGTAATAGAAATGGTGACTCCACTGGGGAGAGATCTTCCTTCTAAGGGTTGAAGTACCTTTTCTTCTTACATTTCTCTTTTTCCTTTGTGTTTCTTGTCGTATCACTACTTGACAGATCTTGTTCACTCTCATTCAGAGTTTTTAGCCTTTTACCCTTGCCTGGCCTTGTTTTAAATCATATACGCCCTTTTTTCCTTGACAGTCGCATATACATGCCTGATGTCTCACTGCAAGAAGTGTATATATGCTTTGTTCTCCTGAACAGTCGCGTATACCACTTCCCCTTGCTTGTTTTCTTGGTTGAGTGACTGCTGGGTAGGGTTTAAAGATTGCTGAGCCTTTTTAGGTCTCTGTAGTGCCTGTTGATATTATCTGGGATGACAGGAAGTCTGTTTGGAGTTGAATTTTTTAGCGTATTCTTTCTCTTTGTTTTCTATTTTTAATTTGTCCTTTGTTTCTGGGCTGTTTGCTTGGTTTCCTGGTATTCTGCTTGAGTTACTTCTTTTATACACTGTAGAATTCATCTATCAAGTTGCTTATTAGTCCATGCATTTTCCTTTTAGAATATTGAAAATACAAAAAAAAAAGGCATTTTGCATTGGTTGGCATTTTTGTCTTTGAATTTTCATCATTAACTTAGCACATTTAACGAAAGATCGTATTTTACTTCTGAATTGGAGATTTGAAATTGAAGACTGCACTATTTTTATTAGTATATCATTCATTGAAAAGTTATAGATAGACTTTGCATTATATCCATATTTATTTTCTGTAAGAGTTATAACACCATGAGTTTCACTTCCATACCTTTTTGAGTAACCACGACCAATAAAAATTTATGCTTTAAACTAAAATTGATTAGTCACGATTTTATTTTTAGGGTGCACAAACTAGCCTAGGATTTAGTGCCTTGGAATAGGATCTTGTGAGTAAAATTGTCCAAGGAAATTAAATCAACATATGTGTCTTGTTGGAAGATTGGTTGTTGTCATTGATGTCAACCCTAGTCATGGGTTTTGGACTGCAAGATTGATAAAGGTATTTAGACATGAAGGACAATGCACATGCATATACAACACCCATGAATGGATAGTATACATCATGTTGTTTCTGGTGGTATGTGGCACGTCACGTGGATCATCATGGTTGAGGAGAAATGGATTTTTGAAGATGACAAAGTGAATTGAAGAAGGAAGTACATGTAGGCCTTGAAGATAATTAAAGAAAAGAATTACAAAATAAGAAAGTGTCAGGTTGGCCCTAAAGTTAAAATGAAGTGACATAAATGGTATAAATAAACATCATTATACATTCATTTATATACAATTTGAATTTCAGAGGAAATAAAAAGTAAAGAAGGCCGGATTTCAAGGGAGGATGAAGTCTTTTGGTGTTGTGTTCTAAGGTATGTTATTTTCAGGTCATCTTACCATTTTTGCTATAACTTTTTTTATAGAATGATTCAGATGGTGAAATAGCTATGGTATTGAGAAGACATATCAAGGTACCTCTGGTAAAAATTTCAACTCTTTATTCACTATAATTATGGAGATACACTTTGTGGAAGATAGGGTTTGTGACCAGTCCTGAAGCTAGTCAATAAGCAGGTGTTCCGGGTAAAACAATCATAAATTATTCATCGAGAATCCAAATGATGTGGGACAAATTTAATTGGAAAGAGTACGGACTGCAGTTTCTTTTGTGCGAGTTTCATAATTGGATGTTAAATATTGAGGATGAGGCATTCTGTACAAGTTCGATCTCCTGAATAGACCATAATTGAATAAAGTCTACCATTCTTTCTATAACTTCTCTTTGGGGAGGATTCAATGAGTGAAACTTGGAGGAGTTTTAGAGAATACATTGAGTAATATTATATACAAGATCAAAGTACTCCAAGAATTGAAGAATTTCAGAAATTGAAGAAGTCTCAGGAAGCATTATCAGGTTCTATGTGATGATTGGTTAATGGTGTTGATTTAATGTAAAGTTTTATTATCTCTCATATATTCTTGGGGGAAAGGAAGGGGAAAGGAAGGGGAAAGGATGGAGAGTTCAACTTTCTCTTGATATTGGAGGATTCTATTTTCCTCTTGGAGGTTTATCCCTCCCTTTACATTTGGAAGCTATAGCTACCTTTGGAAGTCATTACTTCCCTTGAACAATAACTATTGATTATTTTTTAAGGGTCGTGGGTGCGGCGTAGTGGTAAGGTCAGTCATGTAACGACGGTCAGGTCTCAGGCTCAAACCTAAACATGGCCGCTGCTCGCTATTTGATTAACCGTTCCGAGCCAAGCTCACCAGCTTTCAAGCACCTGAGTGGGCCTAATGGTTAAGAACATGTGTTATCTTTGGGGAGGTCACAAGTTCAAACCCGGCGGGGGGTAGGGATGCTCATATTGGCCCGTTGTGACAAGGATGGAAGGGTAGACGACCCCTAGGATAGAGATTTCACTCCGGTGGGGCCTCAGGACGTCTCGACCCCTGCTGAGTCACAATTTATTGGTATATCTGGCTTGCGGGATGTTGGATATACTCTTGGGAGGTTGTTGTTCCCATGGTTAAAAAAAAATAACTATTGATTATTTCTCATATATTGTGCATGGTGTATTGTGGTGTATTGGTGTAACTCTTATACTATTGTTCATTTATCATTGGATATAGTTGAATGGTTTAAGTATAAGTTGAATTTTTTTTTAAATTGTACTTGATACTAATTCACCCCCCTCTCAGTATCAACAATTGGAATCAGAGCGGGTTACCTTCAATAAAGTTTAACCACTGGAAGGAAGATCCTAAGAAGAAATGGAAGAAAAAATTTCAAATGGGATTCCACCATTTGATGGAAGCAATTTTGAATACTGGAGTAATAGAATGGAAACTTACTTGAAAGCTCTTGGGACAGATGTTTGGTTCTTAGTTGCTTCAGGATGCAATGCTTTGAAGAAACCAAAGACTGCAACTCAAAAGGAAGCAAAAAGGAACAACAAATTGACAATAGATACCACCCTGGATGGATTGACAGATTCAGTGAAATCTAAGGTGGGATCATGTGCATCATCAAAAGAGATTTGGGACAAGCTAAAAGACCTTTATGTAAGGGAAGACACAGAAGAAGAAGAAGAAGAAGAAGTTGAAACAAATTACAACATTTCAAATTTCAAAGAAGAAAATAGAGGTCAGTTCTTTTTCTTTAATTGTGAAGGAGTAGGTCATGTTGAATTTGAATGTCCTCATCCAAGGATTGAAAGAAATGACACTGAAGAAGAAAATTCCAATGAAGAAAAAGAAAATCATGAAGAAAAAATTATTCAACAAGAAGATGAGAATCTTAAAAAATTGAAGCATGTTGAGATTGAAAATAGAAAGCTCAAAGACACACAAAGAAAACTAAGAAGTGAATTGGGTAGTTGTGAAAAGATAGTTGTAATATTGAAGAAACAATTAGAAGACTTTGAGAAACTAAGAGAAGAAACCATTTCCTTTAAAACTCTACTCGAAGACGAAAGAAGAATAGGAGAAGCAAGGAATGTCCAAATGAATAAGAAAGAAGAAGATTGTGAGAAACTTGAACAAGAAGTTGTCTCATTGAGGGAGAGCTTAAGAAACTCTCAAGTGACAAAAGATTTAACATATCTTGGATGCATGGGTGAAAATTCATGCAAAGAAGATGCAAATACCAACAAAAAGGTTGAAGAAAGAGATACACAGACAGTTGATGAGAAGTGGACCAGGATACTAGAAAGAAGGAATGATTACAAAAGAGATGAATATCCAAGAAGACCTCCTACCTTCAGGAATCAAAGAAGATTCAATCAGTATGAAGGAAACTACATAAGAATAGATC
>ML813508.1:119460-129658 GCA_009831015.1 Picea engelmannii | reverse complement strand
CATCTTAAAATGAGGAGTCATTTCATTTTATTACTTTTATACAGGGGTCCCACCTATTTAATATTAATAATATGTACATATAAATGCATTGCAACTTATTTGCAGGTAGGGATCTCATGTTGTGCTCTTTAGGTGTCAACACAGTGAATGATAGTTTCATTCCAGATGATACGATTAATAATTGAATTCCATTTTTAATGAACAGGGGTTGGAAATGATTGAATTACTATAAAATACAATTTTGGAATCATTTCATGAATTGCTGAAAATGTACATGAATGTTAACAATTTGTTTGGCTGCATGAAAGTTGAGAAAATGTAGGAAAATGGTATTGGATGTGTCAATGGTGTAATCCCATAAAAAAATGAGTGATTCCTACTGTTGCAAGAGTGAAACGTCTTGAGAAAAAAAATATCATGCTTGGGAAACTTAGTTTCCTATATGTAAAATAGATTTGGAAATTAATATGTAAAATTTCTATGATGGTATCTCATGATGATTGTATGTGTTTGATACAAATGAGTTGATCGTTATTAAAGATATAAAGATTTGGAAGGAGGCTATTGCTATGACATTGGAACCCTATGATTTCCACAAGTTACAATTTTCCAGTGAAGAACCTGGTAGCGAGTTGGTGCTACTCTTGCACAAGAACATCTTGGAAAATGATGGATCACCTAAGGTACTGTGTATCAGTGAAGGGGATGCCTAATATTGGAGGGAGAGGATGGAAAGGGGGAGGTAAATCAATAATACATATGACATGATGGTCGGGATCATAAGGGCGTGCCAGAAAAGAATGGTGAGGTAAATTGTTGCTATGGTTTCTCATGAAATAGAGCAATAACCATATGAATAAGGGATTATAATCATTGTGTTAATTATTCTGAAATATGGGTTAATTGTTGTTCAATGTGTTTTAAGTTTTCCCTTATTCACTATTTCTTGTTGTTCCTTAATGATATTTTTGCATCTATGTTTTTATGTGATTGGATTCTTTTTGTGTCTTTTTTGTTGATGTTTCGTATGTTTAAGTTGATTTCATTATGTTTTAATTGTTATGGGTAGTTGCATGAGATTGTATGTCAATATTGTGTTTTTTTCTTTGCACTAGAGTCGTGTTAATATTTTGTGCAGAAGGCACAATTTAAACTATTATAAATTTGGATATTTCTTTATCACAGTTGGAGTTCCTAGAGCCATGACTCAGAGACTTCTTGTCCAACCTTGTTTTGGAGCCTTGGAAGGGAAGTGGTACAACTTAAGGGACCAAGGTGTAGAGAAGGTGGTACACTTCCTTGGGTTTTGTAGGTTGAGGGGAATGGGAGTTTGTTGGTTGGAATTTCTATGGGAATTAACAAAGTATGAAGAATATTGCAATTGGATCTAGAGAAAGGTGGTGCAGGATGTAAAAAATGAGAGGTTGTTGGTTGGAATTGCTACCAGAATGATGAATTGTAAAATTATCTTACACAGTTTAGGCCAGGGAGATTAATTACCTATGGTTTTTGGTAGTAGTTCCTATGTATGTATATTCTTTGGTCCAAGATTCCTATGTATATATTATTTTTGGTCAAAGTGCTTATGTACTTTTTTTTAGGTCGGAGATCATATATGTTGATTAATGATTGAGGAGCCAACATTGTAAAATAAATGTACACCTATAGGGTGTTGTGCACTGAGGACAGTGAAAAAAAAGGGGGATGGGAATGCAACATCCCCAGTTTGTATCCACACGAATTATAATGTAATTGTATAAATGTGATTTAGGCTAGTGAGCCAATGTGTTGGGGTGAAGAGCCTGTATTGGTTTAATGTGTCCAGAGGCCGAATGGTATATTATGTGCATTAAAATAATTAATAAAAATAGTAATCATTGGTTTTGATACGAAAAGGATGAATAACAATGGGGGGATATGATTCCACAAGAGAGAGGGGGTCTAAGGGGGGAATTATTTATGGGTATTAGTCCAACCCACATTCCTGAAATTATTCTCAATGTATATAACCTTCTAAATTGTTGTTGAGTGTTCCCAAAAACAATAATTTAACTCATGTAAGAGGGTGGGTGTGAGAGGTCACATCCAACATGGGTTTAGGTACAATCATCTTTGGGAAGAGTGAGAGTCAAGCAAGCAAGGGAAAAAGAAGGGAAATTTGTATGCATAATAGAGATAAGTTTTACATGCATTTTTTGGATACTGAGGGAGGAGCGAAGTGCTGGAAAGAGAACCAACCATGTTATTCTTGAAGGAAACCATTGTTTGTCTATGTTTTATTCTTAGGAAGAGGCCTGTGTACCTGTAATCACATTGTAAGCCTGTAAAGAATTTTTCCATTGAGGAAATATCTCAAGAGCCTTGTGAAGGCTATTCTGAGAACTGTTGGAGTATATGGGAGGATTCCTAGTTAACGAAGTGCATTGGAGCCTTGGAGGGAAGTGGGAAGGCTCAGTGGATTGTGTATAGTGAAGGGGGATCCCATTCGGGCTGTGCAAGTTGTGGGGGAAGATAGCGTAACCTGAGTTTTGGGGCTATTATTTGTGGATAATGGACAATTAAGAGGGATGAATCTCCTTATGTACTCATATCTTTAGCTTAGGGGTGGCCTACTCTTGAAATAAATGATCAACAATGCCTATGGCTGGGAGGTTCATCCTTCATATGCAACCAATTGGTTAACAATTAAAAGATAAGTGTTATTTTGTTTTATTATGTTTATTCTATTGTGAAAATGGTTTATATGAATGTTGTGTGTTTTTTTTTACTTGAACAATTTCATTGATATTTTAATATATGATGTTAGATGCATTAGAATTATGGTATCAATAAAATGGTTAAATTTGCGTGTGATATGTAGCTAGTAAGATACAATAAATTAATAAGTAGAAAATATATTGATTTAATGTATTTTCCACACGCAATGTTCCTCAGTTTGACTGTGGTATGTTACAATAAGGGGTCCATATCTAACCATTCCTCCATTGGAACATCTATCACTGAATGACATGATAGAAGGTCCCATCTCTGACCATCCATATTCAACACACATGTCCCTACATCCTTGATCTAGATCAACAACCTAGATCAATTGTGGAGTTTGAATTTTATGATCGTTAACACTACCTCTTACCTATGAAAATACCTTATTGATTAGGGAACATGTGTCACCCCAAAAAGAATTGTGGAGGAATTTTTACCATTCCAAATACCACTCCTCCTCCCTCCACAAATCACTTACCGTTGTTTATTGATCAACTTGTTGTTGCAACGTTAGATCCCACCTCTTGGCCACCACCTATGCACTCAAAATACAAATGGAACCATATGAAACATTCACATCACCTTTCTAGTTCATGTCACAAGAATGATTTGATATCAAATGTATGGGGTCCATGTCATATTTTTTTCCTATATCTTAATTCCCTCCAAAAATAAAGAATACCCATAGGCATGTGTGTGTGTGTGTGTGGAAATTAAGCACATAGTTTCCATGGTTCCCTTTGAATCAACTCTGATATGCCTACCACCTATTACTTAGAATCCACATGGCTCCTCCATTTTGGATTTTGACACACAACCAAATTTCCGCACCTCATCCAAAATTGGGAAATTTAATCAATTTTGTAATTTTCCCCCAAATTTTTACATGCGTTGAACTTGAAATTTCATCAATTTGTCTTTGTAGCACTTCCATACTATCATATAACTCTGTTATCACACCATCTAGGAAAAATTCAAAAGAAAAAAAATTCTCAAGGGAAAACCTATACACCACTTTCCCATTATTCTTCATGAGACATTTTTCAAACACATAATCTACGAACTGCATTGTTCCCAATTTTCATTAAGACATTTTGTCAAAAACTTTACAAGAAAATTGCAATCTCTTCATATACAAGATAATTTCTATCCAATATGGCCCTTATGCTATAATTTGTAGCTTTAATACCACTCTATAACATACCTTGAACCCTTTATCCTCTATTGAGGCTATGGGGTACTCCATAACCACCAATTCCACTCCAAAGTTGTTTCACTGATACTTTTCATCATTGTTCTGCTATTAATTAATTGATGCATGTAAGAATGATAATTCATACTTATGAAAACATAATTAAATAATTCAATGGAGAATGAAACGATAGTTACAAATTCACACTTAACATGTAAACATAACTGAATAAACTAGAAACTAATTCAATTCATAACATAAACAAAATTAATTCAACATATTTATAAATAAATCACAAACAATTATCTTTATCGAAATTAACTACCAATTGGTTGCAAAAGAGGGACGTCCTACTCAACAATTAGTTCTTTGTTGCACCTAATCTCTTCGTGTTGGTGTTTTGTTCCACACTTACATGTGTCCTTATTAACGCCAGGGAGTTTAGACCCAGGGTTCATCCAGAGTTGACCAACAAAAACCCTAGAGAATCAACACATCAATCCTCATCTAAGGCCAAGGAAGGTCTCACTCGAGATGTAGAGAGGATCACATACACCATAAGGTCTTGTGTCAGGTACGAAGGACTAAAAAAACTAGGATCCATCTGGGATGGCATTCACACATTCCATATCCAATGGATTATTTTTTTTAATAGGTAAAACAATACACACACATATCCAAATAACACATGATAGATGCACAATAGATCATAATTGCCACAAATTAATATTACTTTGAATCCATTCAACACAAACATACAATAAACAAACTATATTTGACAACAACAAAGTCATAAATATCTTATGATATATTCCCCAGAAATACAACATAATGCGCAATGCACATCCTTTTTAGACTTCAAACATATGACATACTTAGACTTACATTCATAAGAATTACAAAATTACAAAAAATCTCAGAGTGAGCTTGATTCTAACAACTCAATGGATCTCATCTAACCATATAACTCTATCTTTGATGTCGTTTCTTCCATTTATAGTTTTTTCTACTCGAGAGCTTTGCCTCTTTCTTCTTTGCTCCACTTGCTTGACTGACAAACTGCCTTGCATGCTTCTGGAACGTTCCTCCAGTCCATGTAGCCTTATGGAATCAAGGAAATATTAGCCACCTCTCCAACTCTCCTTTTGTCATCTCCACATTCCCTTGTGTTGTTGGCATTAATCATTGAGAATATTTCTCGATGATTCCTTTCCTAATTCCAGCATGAAACTTCTTGATTTTTGGAAACCTAGACTGGTGCACACTTGGTAGAATTCAATCTTGGCGTGCAATATCAAACCTCAATACAACACACACTTCTTGTCATTATTTGTGCTTTATATTAGGCACAAACAAAACTTATAATGAGCATGTAGAAAACCTGGAATGAGCACACACAACTTTGTTTGTGCGTGCATGTGAAATGAACCCTAAAATTTGGGTGTCAATAGGCCCCCACCACTATTACTTGTCTCATCCTCAAGCCAACAACTTCATGGAATGCCCATCTCAATGGATGACATAGTTCTTTTTATTTCCTGCACGAACTCCTTAAGTTGGTGCTCAGGTTAATTAAAGTATCCCTGGAGCTCCTGTGTAAGCTAAACAATCACCTCAACTTCCATCGTTGTGACCTGAGAGGTTGTCAGGTCTATGTCATTGAGTTTCTAAATGAGAGGGTCAACAATAGATTGTGCATCAAATAGATACACAAACAAGGTCAAGGCCTTATCGTCCACAACAATGATCATCTCAGACATATTTTGCTGCTCAAACTGAGCTGTAATGTTTTCCTTTGTTTTTTTAAAATGGCTAGCATCACAATGACATGATTTCTAGGGAGTAAGAAAGACATATCTCTCTTTTTTTGGGAGACCCATACTTCATTTTCTCAAACTCAATCATAGATCGTAGTTACCTCTGCAAGACCCTGTAAATAATCCCACAAATTAAAACTTTGAGTAACCAATGTGGAAAATTCCTAGGCACGAAGTTGGACATCCTGGACGGCTACTTCAGAATGCACAATAATTCATTGTAGCTTTGTCTCCTCCGACGTTACTTGTTGAATATGTGCACAAATTTTGAGATTTTGGGATTGTAGGACATGAATGCGGTCGACAACCACTATCATTTTTTGCAGGGCCTAAAGTTATGGTTGTACTTGTTCCTGCTAATAAGCCTGAGAATAGGCCTTGTTAATAGTAGTGACTGTTTCGATATGATAAATGAGGAAAACCACAAATTGGCCCTTATATTTTGAATGTGCAACCACTTTGGCAATGTGTAAGTCCTGTAAATTTTCCCGGGCCTATTCAAATTCCTGACATGTGTGAGATTCCTGTTGTAATTGGGATCTCGTGGTGGCATGACTAGAAATTTATTTTTCATATTGAAGAGGAAACTGGACCTGATCATAGCTGATAGTTTGTTGGCATTCCCCTAGTTTATGGACAATGGTATTGATAAATATTTGGAGTTCATATGTAGGGACATGTGATAAGTCTAGTTCTGTCCTGACCGAGATGGGAGGGATCACTATGAGTGGATCGACACTCAACACTTTGCATGGATTGGATTCTAGAACATCGATGGTTGGATTAGTTGAGGGCGGGGATTCTGGTAGCGATGACATAGTGAATTGTTGGCCGAGAATATGAATCTTTCACATCATGTGATTTTGGGAGGCTTGTTGTTTGGCCAACTACATGTAAATCTCCTTTATTATTTTTGTGACTTTCTGGTTTGAGTAGGGGAACCTCCCTCAATTTTCTTTTGGGATGTTGTACCTTGGTGTTTGGTAATAGACTAGGGTTTGGAGCGGGTTGAGGGAAATGTATTGTATTCTTAAATAGGGTTTTTTCATGGTGGAGATGAGAGATATATTTTAGAATTGAATTCAATGTCGATATGCATTGTGGCCTGAGTTTGGGATGCCCACTTTCACTTTTTCATAGCTACCATTTCTACATATGACCCACTAGAAAATTTACATGTGTTCAACTAAGTTGGGAGACTTTGTATGCATGGGCTCATTTGCATTGTCATCTAAATTAGTCATGACTTGTTGTTGTTCATGGAAATTCTTTGTCCGTAGTTAAAATTTAGATTGCACCTCCGAGAAAGGAGTTTGTTACTTGGCCGACCAATTTTAGACTCCCTCTATGATATCTCTCTCTGTAATACAAAAGGGGATCATTTCTTTCATCTTGCTTGTAGCTGCGTAGGGAAAGATTACCACATTATGGAAATTACATGTAAATTGAAGATGATGCTTATACATAAAGAAGATGTGGGATGGAATGCATGCTCTCTCAGTAGAATCATTGATCAATTGTGTGTACCATTGACATAAGGATTTAGAAAGTGTAGCATGGTCCTCGACAGTCTTCAAAGTCTGGAGTGGTAAGAACTGGGGATAAATAAATGAGGGAGCATTTTCCATGTCAATTTGAAAGTTAGGAGGTGGGTGCCAAAGTACCATACCAAGTAATAGGGGGACTCAACAGTAATGAAATTCCTTCCCCCCATCTTGAGTTTTTAGACATTTAGTGATGGAATCTTTGAATAAATAAGGGGCCCAAGACATTTGAATTCCATCAATGCAACACTTTTCTATGAGAACAACCTCGATAGTGCATTCATCATTTCAACATTTACAAATCAGCTTGCATGCAAGTAACTAGGTAGAAAACCTAACATTCAAATTTTTAATTTTGGGGATTACAACCCCACACTTTCCCCTACGTATTCCATATTTGGAACAAACTTCCTCCTGTGGTGCATCCTTTTCCTTGAGGTGACTTTTTGGGTCTTCAATAGAAGTGGGTAGGATGGAGACTTTGTGTATAATTTCCTGGTCAATAAGATATGGATGGTCTAGCCAAAGACAACCCCCATGCACTCGGGTGAGGAGGAAATGAACACATGATTGAATGGCCTGGGCTTGAATGAAATGCAGGCATTTAAGAAGGGAGAGAATTCTAATTTTATTCAAGGGTATTTCCCACTCCTACATCACCATTTTGTTCTATCCATCTTCACATTGGATGACCTTTGTGTATTTGTCAACCTAAAGCTCAGGGAATTGATGGGGTCTTAGATGTTATAATTGACATACTTGAGAAGGGACACCTTTCTGAATGTAGGGCCTTTGAGAAATACACCATAGGGTAGCACTGGATCAAGAATAGATTGTTATTTCATAGTCTTAGCCTTGGGACGTGCCTTAGTTTTTCTCGATGATACCATAGTAGGAATGGTAGTAAGGAGGAAGGAGTGTTAAAGGATGAGTGGGATACTAGAACCAACAAAATATTTATTGTAAGGAAGTGAAGGAGCATATTCAAAATATAGGGAAGAGGTAAGGAAGTGGAGTGTTGTGTTTCTTCATAACATAATGAAATCATAATGACACTTTTCTAGTAATGCATGAAAAGTTATTGTCCCATCGTTTGATTGAGTTGGCTAGTACCATGTCCCTTTCTATCCACTAGGTTTTTCATGATGGAAGTTGATCATCCATTATCGCATTAATTCCAAGATTTTTTTCAAAATCCTGTAATCAATTGCATCTTTATTCTAGATCTGGAAAATCATCTTTCTTCTAGTGGTGTTAATGAGCTTATATTCTTGAAATTGGATGAAGTTGACGTGTTAGAACTAATTGTCATCTCGACCATTATGATCACAATTTTTTTTTCCGCCAACAAATATTCAAAATTAGTGATGACTTAGAAGGCACCACACATGTGTGAGTTTTATTCTCTAGGGGGTTCCACACATGTTCATATGCACCTTGATGAGATTCTACTAGCGAATTTGATGGATGCAGTGATCCCAAGTGGGTCACAACATATCCTCATGCAGGCACAACTGGTTAGCTTCTGCTCAGGGGGTACGAGGATGGGATCGACTAGTTCTGGTAAGATCCATTGACTAACTAGTTATGATACAATGATTTCTGAGTCATATTTGTTCTCAATGGGGTTGGGAAAGAGTCGTGCAGAGAAAAATTCTTCATGGGGTCTTGAGAGTTGCCTGACCTTCCTAGTGTAGAATCAAGGAACTGGGGATATAGGGTGTTTCTTAGGTAGCATGTGCTGGACATTCATATACAGACTGCACATACTACACTGCTACTTATCTATCCAATTCCTTTCACAAAGTTAAGTGTATCGACAAATTAATACATCTGGTCTAAATATTTCTTGCATGGATTCTTTAACAACTTACCATTCACGATAAGGTTCTCAGTGCACTACCCACCATCGTGCAATAATTCCTATAAGAACTATATTAGTTACACAATCCCTATGATGTTTGGGAAAATGTTGTATCCAGGAAATAAATGTGTCCATCCGGTCCGATCCATCATAACGATAGGATGAAAATTCTTCCTTGTGCTCCTCTATGGAGATATGTGCATACCTCCTTATGGAGACCTCATACATCATATGCTTCCACCTTTCCATGGCATCCTCATAATCTGTTTTGTAAGACTTGACACTTCTCCAAGTTAATTCTCCATATATGGTGGGTTGATGTAATCCTCTCTATGCCCTATGACCTTATATATATTTTCAATAACTGAGCTCTACCACTACTAGATATTAAAAACTTTGTGATGAACTATTTGTGATGAAAGTATCCTTTCGTCGCAAAATAGAAGATATATATATATATATTCTAACAATCTGTCCTGCATTCGTCTCTCTTGCGATGAAAGCATCCTTTCATCTCGAGAGCGACGATAGTAGACTATCGTCACTTTGGAGATGAAAGGATGCTTTCATCGCAAGAGAGACGATCAAATGATGATCATTGCACTGTTCAAACAATCACCTAGGTATTTGACAAAGTCAACATTGACTTAGTCAACGGTCATTGGAATTGCGACGAAAAAAAATACAAATAGTTCTCAATTTAGAAATGTTGCAACAATCTTGCTATAACATTGACGGTTCAGAAAGTGTGTAAGGTGTTCTTGTCAAGAAAAAAACAGATTTATTTTTATATGTCAATTGCATTAGAAAAATATTATAGATATTTTATCACACCACTCAATTTTATAAGATAATCATCATTGTATTTTTGTGGGAAAGAATGTCAGAAAATATTAGAGGTGGCAAAAAAAGTATAGATGGTGAAAATGGTGATGGTATATGTTATTTCCCTTGCAAAAACTTTTGTACTACATGTCCCATAATAATTTCGTATATATATATATATATATATCTATAT
>ML813508.1:96679-111209 GCA_009831015.1 Picea engelmannii | reverse complement strand
GATGAGAAAAGAATTGTTATTCAACATGCCAACATATTTTCGATGATTAAAACAACAGTGTTTGAAAGAGGACATGATCACTATGTATTTCCAAGCCAATGTGAACATGTATTTTACTCAAAGGTTCTAGATGAGAGGGATTGGTTATTTGTTGTTAGATATGATCCAAGAGGAAGGCCAGTTAAGTATACTATAGAGGTAGAATATGATATTGAGGAAGAATATGATTCACTAAATCGAATGGAGTCGAAAGATCATGGGTCAACAGATGAAGAAGACGAAGAAGATGAACCAGGCATAGTAGACAATGCAGTTCTTGATGACGATGCCGATGAAGATATGCTATAAAATGACATTGATGATGATGATGATATTGTCAATCCTTTCAACATCGTTTCTGAACCAGATGATGATTCAAATGTTAAGTTTGATGAAGAATAAGATATAGAAGAAGGATGATACAAATGTTGAGTTTGTATGAATTATTCTCTTAAACTAATTTACTTATGTCATGAGTTAATTACATGTTTTTAAGTTTTATGTGACTTTTTTATATTCTATGTTACATGTTGTTTATTATGTGAAACCTGAAAATAGTCTCCATAGAATATGTGGTAAATTAAAAATATCATTTACAAACACATAATTTCATTTACCTTCATTAATTTTTGTTTTGGTAGTTTCTATGCATGAATCTTACTATGTTGTTTTCAATTATTTTCTATTTTATAGATTGGGTATTGGGGAATTGAGATTGATGTGAGGGGGAGGGGAGGGGCCATATGAGCTTCCACCTTCACGTGGTTGTCCTTGTTTAGTAGAGGATAAATTATTCTTGAAACCAAGAGAAGCTCATTCATCGTTATACCATCATGAACATAAATGTCATCATTGTTTTCATAGTATTGCAACAACGAAGTTCCGATGAACATGTTTTCCATTTCTATAACATCTTCATTGAAATTATTTGAAAACATGGGAATTTGTCCCATGATTTTTGTGGAAAGAAGAAGGTGGTAGATGATATGTCATATTTAAATAATCATTTTGCACTAAAATATACCTAAAATATTGGTGCAAAAAAGTACTTAGACGAGAGCAAAAAACAAAGACAAGAAATAACTGATGAAGCTTGTGCAATTTATCAAGTCCTTTTTTATCAATGTTATTGAATTCCCTTGTAGTCCTAGATGTGGGAATGTGCGTATCAAATGATTTTTAAAAGAAACAACGAAAATACATTGCACTAGGACTAGACTTAAACAATAGTGACCTGTGAATGGGGCCAACATTGAAATGTTTTCAAACTATTTATGCATGCATTGAAATTTGACATGGATAAACTATTCACATGCCTTGATGATATGGTAGGGTTTACAAACTCAAATATGACTCACAAACCCACTCTATATATCTGATCTCTTCCTCATTTTGTTTGAACTTTCTCGAATTAATGTCATGCATGGTGTAGGTCTAACTTATGGGTTTAAATTAGATCATGTATTTTAATATCAATCCATAATTCATATAACTTTGAAGCACACCAATGTATATGGACCATGCTTGGTGGGTGAAATATCATTCCAAAAAGAGATGATTCACTCTCTCCTTTGAAGAGTTGTAAAGTGGACACCTAAAAGGCCCATTAATGCACACCTACCTTTATATATTGTTAGTTGTTTCAAGTTTTCCATGCACCATAGTCCAACAAAATAATAATTTTTTTGAGAGGCCATTTCCTTCCAATATTTTCTTCCATAAAGCTAATTGTTGGGGTAACTAAAGCTAGTATAATTTGAAATAGGATCATCCAAACATAGTAATATATATTTCCAAATATATTTCTTGCAAAGATAACTTCCTTTCACCAAGTTGATATCCTACTAGTGATTGGTCTCCACAAAACATTTTTCCCCACTTTACACTTTAGAGAAGACATTGAATATGAGTTTAAATCACCACTTGGGAGGCCATTGGAGGATTCTTAAAATTATATTTCAATTTATCACTAATGACTTTTGAAACAAGTTTGAAACCCAAACCATACAAGTTTACAACTTTTTCCAATGCACACTTTTATTATCATCATCGACGACATTATCGTTGGCATCATCATTACCATTGGAATCATAATTATCATTTCCACCATCATCATCATCATAATCATTGTCGTCATCTTCATCGGCATCGTCATCATTGTCATCATCATCATCATCATCATTGTTGTCATTGTCATCATCATCATTTTTTTCATTTTCGTCATCATCATCATCGTCGTCGTCGTCTTCGTCATTGTCATCATTATCATCATCATCATGATCATCATCATTATCATCATCATCATAATCATCATCATCATCATCATAATCATCATCATCATAACCATCATCATCATCGTCATCATTATCATCGTCGTTGTCATCATCATCATCATCATCATTATCATCATTGTTGTCATGATCATTGTCATTGTCATCATCATCATCATCATCATCATTATCATAATTATCATCATAATCATCATATTTTTCATTGTCATCATCATCATCGTTGTTGTCAATGTTAATATTTTCCATATTTCAATAATTTACCTACATTATAGATATGGATACCCACATATTTCTAGAAATGTGTATGAACATGTTTTGTCCAGAGGAAATAAGTATGATTTTATTCTTAAAATTACAATCAATATGGCCTAGTATGATTTTCATTTGCCATTTTACTTCTACATGATTAAGAGCATAGGTTGTAGGTACGTATGAAGATATGATCTAAAATGACAATATTTATGACGATGATGATATCTTCAATCCTTTGAATACCGTTTCTGAACTGGATGATGATATAGATGTTGAGTTCGATGAAGAAGAAGATACAAAAGAAGGGTGATACAAATGTTGAGTTTGATTAGGTACGTAACTATATATTTTAATTTGTATGAATTATTCTCTTTAATTAATTTACCCGTGAATGGGGCCAACGTTGAAATATTTTCAAACTGATTTTGTATGCATTCAAATTTGCATGGATAAACTATTTGCATGCCTTGAAAATATGGGAGGGTTTCCAAACTCAAATATGACTTGCACACCCACTCTATATATCTAATATCCTATGTTTTTTTACTGGTTTTTGTTGGGTTATACACTTTCTTCTATGGAGTACATGTCATATTCCCTATTCTATATTCCTCCATGAGAGACATGAAACAAATTCCATAGGTAATATGTAAGATGTTTTTAATTATTATATACCATAAAAAATAAACCATGTTTTGAAAAGGATTTATTATGACTAAATTTTTTCATTTTCCCCATTTTCATATCTTTTTTCTCTACCATCCCACCAAATTGACTTAAAATTCAATTTGAATTTAAAAGATATTTTATAGTTAAATTGTATTTGTATAATTTTTTTTTTTTTTAATATGATATGTTATTGCTATATTATATATATATATATTTTAAGTAAAAGTGGGACCTTCCTATTATATCTTTAAACAAAAAAAGGGAGAATACATGCCAGGTAGGAGCCAGGTGTCCCGCCTGTGAAGGAAACCAGGACACCTGGCTATCAAACTGTAATAGGTCCAAAAGAGATGGAAAGCATAGAGCCACCCTGCCCGTAGGAAACCAGGGGGTATAGTCTTAACTAACAATATTTTAATTATGGAGTTCCTGAGGCTAATTCTACTAACAGCTAGAGGACTACTATCCTGAGAAAGTACAATAGCAATCGTAAAGAAAAACATGGAAACGCTGGAACCTTTTATCCAGGGCTCGCCTCGCCGTCCCGTGCTTCTGTTGCTCGAGCTGGAATGGCGAAAGGATGTGTGCAAGTGGGACAGAGTCGCTTGGGGGAAGCATTAGAGTAAGCTGCATATAACATGTCCAATCGCTGGCTTGTGCAGACTGCGCGAAAGATTTGGTCCTCTGCTAGTTCTCGGAGCTCAAAGATAAGCTGCAATTGCTCCGGGAGCAAGGAAGGTGGCGAGGGCGGATTCATCTGTGCGTCTTCATTTCCTTGACAGTCGGTGTCCTGAACTGCATCCGTGTCCATCACCTTCTCCTCTTCGATGGTGCAGTGTCCTGGGTCGGGGTCCAAAGAGGCTTTGGCACTGGAGTCGGTGGAGTTTATGCCGGGCGTAGTGAAGCGAGGGCGAAAGACACGGGCGTAGGGGTCCCAGTCATCTGGGAAGGTGACCATATTCTGGTGCATAAAATCTGGAGGGGGCTGTAAGCTCGGGTCCTCTTCTACAATTGTACCAGGCAGTGAAGTTTCCCAAATTGCCTGTCGTCGACGCCTTCGAACTAGAGTCACTGCACTCTGGAGATCGGTGTGTCATTTTCTTCTCTCGGCGGTGGCATACCAGCCAACCCCTCTACGCGGTTTCCCCCTTAGCTGTGGCATGGCTGGGATGGAGAGGAGGGCTAATTCGCCTCTCTACGCAGAGAACTGTTCAAACATAATGGAACTCAGCCGAAGGTTGATGAACCAATAAATCCCAATAAACTCCATTAATGCGAAGAGCTTAATGCTCTGTCCATTAGGACCTGTGGTGCTCGTGCTGAAAGACTTCATGCTATGGAGATGAGAGGAGTTGATGCGCACTATGGGTCGCAGAGTGTGTGGGGAGGACGGTTAATAAAGGCTCCCTACCTCCCCTCGCCACCTCCCCTTGCCACCTCGCCTCAACGCCCTGGACACATGTCACCCCATCCGGGGTAGGAAAATCTTTGTTGGCCAGTAGCTTGCAACGATGGTGAAGATCTAAGGGCTCTGAGTTGCTAGAATTCCAGCTTATGTGCTCCCTTTCCCTGCAAACGCCTTCATTGGCGAGGAGATCGGCTACTGTGTTGGCTTTCCTTTTGATATGTGAGGGGATGACACTGATGTTCCGCCTGAGCAGGCTTTGAAAGTCTTCTAACAGTCCTACTAAGCGCCAGCTGGGAGAGATTTTGTGTGGGTGTCCCCCATGCAAGATTTTTGTGATGAGCTGAATGACTATTTGAGAGTCCCCTTCCAGTATGAAATTGTGACTGGTGAGAGCAAGAGATTGTTTGAGTCCCTGTAAGAGGCCTGTGAGTTCTGCTACATTGTTGGTGGTTTCTCCCAAGTATCCCGCACTGAGAGTGAGGATTTCCCCCATGGAGTTCCTGATGACTGCTCCATAATCTGCTGGTCCGGGATTACCTTTTGAGGCTCCATCGAAGTTGATTTTTATGAATCTAGCGGGAGGGGGGGTCCAAAGGGACGGACTGGAGAAGTGGCTCTAAGGCTGCCGAAGGGTTCCCCCGTCTTTGAGGTTGAGCTTCCAGCTTTGGAAGATGTGTGCTTCCTCGCGATTACAATCTTGGTCCCGGAGTTGCCAGTGCTTGCTCTGAATAGTTTCTCTGATGAGTTTGACGACTGAATTCCAAGTTGCCTCTGTTGGGGACTGCTTGGAGTGGAAGATGCGTTTGTTCCTCTCTTTCCATATCTGCCAGAGAGTGAAGTCGGGTAGTAAGAGCCAGATTTGATTCAGAATGGGGTTACTGTAGGTGATTGAGTCCCAGTTTTCGATAGTATCTTTGATGCTGCCACGATTTTGGTTGGATCGACGCATGATTTGTGCTCCTTGATCCCAGATTGCCTGGCTATAGCTGCATCCGTTGAAGAGGTGTTCTCTGGTTTCCTCTTGGGCTTGACAGAGTGTGCACATGGATGGTCCAGTGAACCCTCTTTTCCTGAGGTTGTCCCATGTTAGTATTCTGTTGTGAATAATTAACCAGAGGAAGGTAGATACCTTAGGCCATAATTCCTTGCGCCAAATTTTTCTCCAGATGTTGTCCCCTTGCTGGTTATTTTGGAGGCAGTGTATGTTATAGGCCTCTTTTACCGAGAAGTTGCCAGAAGCTGAGTGTCCCCATCTGAGAATGTCACTTCCTTCTTGCCAGGGGATTTTCCTGCGTCCAGCCTCTTGCTGCCAGGCAGATAGGTTTATATCAGGGGGAATGCCTAGCTCCTGGTTGGAGGTTTTCCATTGCCGCCAGGTGTGTTCTGCGTCCCCAGGCTTCCAGAGATCCCGTACCTTTAGTGCAGAGAGCTGATTGAAAGCCAGGTGGAGGGGTGTGAGTGCTTCAAGGTCCTGTAGAGGCTTGAGTTGTTGCCAGGAATCTTGCCAGAATCTTGCACTGTCTCCATTGCGTATTTCCCAGAAGGCATGTTTCTGTGTCATGTCCCTGTTTTGCCAAGCGGTATTCCAGATGTTCGACCCCTGCATTTTAATGTTGTGTCTGATCAGTTGGTCCAGTTGCATTATAGGGGCATATTTGCGTTTCCAGATTTGAGCCCATAAGGCTTCTGGTGTTTTCAGCCACCTCCACCATATCTTAGCTCCCATTATCTGGTTGAGCTTTTCTGGGTCCTGCAGACCTGGGCCTCCATTTCCTTTTGTTGTGCATACCTTTTCCCAGCTTACGAGGGCCCATTTCTTCTTTTCTTGGACTCCTTGCCAGAGGAAATTCCGCTGGATGTTTCTTATTGCTTTGATGATGTGTTTAGGGGCAGCAAGCGCCGTGAAGAGGTAGGTGGGAAGAGTTTGGAGGACTGACTTTAGCAGGACAAGTCTGGATGCAAGGTTTAGAGGTCTGAAAGTCCAGTTGGATAATTTGTTAGAGATGGAGATGAGGAGGTTGTTCCAAGAGATGGTTTTAGCGGGTGCTCCAGTGAGGGGTATACCTAGGTAATTGGATGGAAGGGAGCTCCTGGGGATGCCTAGGATTCTGGAAATGTGCAACTGGACTACCGCGGGGGTATTGAAGAAGAAGAGCTTGGACTTTTCAAGATTCAGAGTCATGCCCGAGGCCTCAGTGAAATCTGAGAGGATAGAATTGAGTTTGAGGGCTTCTCGGGCGGTAGGGGAGTTCATTAGAAGGGTGTCGTCAACAAATTGGCTGTGTGAAGGAGCGGGATGCATATTATGCAAAGGTAGGCCCTGGAGGGTGCCTTCTAGGACTGCTGATTTGATGTAGCGGCCAAGGCCTTCCGCCAAGAGAACAAAGAGGAAAGGTGAAAGTGGATCGCCTTGCCTGATGCCTCGAGAGGCTGAGAAGGGGCGGGAGGGGATGCCATTGACGAGGATTGAGAAGAACACTGAGGAGGTAAGGTTCATAATCCATTGGACCCAAGCATTATTAAAACCAAAAGAATTTAAGATAGCACGAAGGTACTTCCAGTTGGCTCTATCAAAATCCTTGGAGAGATCGAGTTTGATCAACATACCTGGTGTTTTTGTTGTCTTGAGAGAGCTGACTACCTCATTGGCTAGAATGATGCTGTCCATAATCTGTCTACCTTCTACGTAACCAGATTGTTCTTTGGAGATGATGAGAGGCAGAATTGGTTTGAGTTGATTTGCAATAACCTTAGTGATGATCTTGTAGATGACATTGCAAAGAGTGATGGGTCGAAACTGTCTGGGGTTCGTGACTCGTTCCTCCTTCGGTATGAGGGCGAGGAAGGTGGCATTGAAGGCTTGAAGTACTTGTCTTGATGATCTGGATTCTTCTACTACTTTCTACTACTTCCCAAACGTCCTGGCCTATGATATCCCAGCAGTGGTGGAAGAAATCTGTAGTAAAGCCATCAGGGCCTGGGGCTTTGCCCAGGGGCATGTCTTTTACAGCTTTGTCCACTTCCTCCTTGGAGATCGGTCGATTGAGGGCTACATTCTGTTCAGGTGTGATTAGCTTTGGGATGTGGCTGGTGACTCGGGAGATTGCTACCACCCTGTCCTCATTGTTTTCCCTGAGGAGGGTTTGATAGTATCCGAGGAGTTCTTCTTCTATGTGTTCATGGTCCCTGATTAGTTGGCCTTGCTCATCCACTAGATGTGTTATTCTGTTGATGTGTCTACGATGTATCATGGTTCTGTGAAATAATTTGGTGTTCTTTTCCCCTTCTTTGAGCCACTGAACTCTAGATTTCTGTCTCCAGAGTATCTCTTCTTGCCTCCTGCGTTGCTCAAGCTGCATCTGTAGTTGCTTTTCTTCCTGCATGAGTGCAGTGGTGCATGTTCCTGATATGAAAATCTGTTGTATTTCAGCTAGCTGGAGTTCTGTGTCCTTGATGGCTTGATGGATATTGCCGAAGGTGCTTTTGTTCCAATGTTTGAGCTTTTGCTTGAAATTTTTAAGCCTCTGTTGGAACCTGTACATATTGGTACCCTCGTTTATTTCTGATTGATTCCACCAGAGTTGAGCGAGTTGATGGAAGTCGGGGTGTGCTAGCCAGAATTTTTCAAATCTAAAGGGTTTGAATTTTGGTGTCGCTTCTATGACAATATGGAGGGCTAGTGGCCAATGATCCGAGCCTGTTCTGAGAAGAATTAGGATTTCTATGCAGAGGTCTCTTTCAATCAAATGTTCTGATACAAGAAAGCGATCTAGTCTACAAGCTATGTGTTGGCTACCAGATTGACAATTTGACCAAGTGAAGGTCCCATTACTATTCTCTATGTCTACTAGTTTTAGCTGGTCGGGGAGGGATTTGAACTTACCACTGTCTTGCTCGAGATGCTTGCTGCCTCCTGATTTTTCCTCCAATGTCATTATCATGTTGAAGTTGCCGCCTAGGATCTAGTTGGGCATATTCACTAGAGCTTTGACTTGGGCTAGTTTTTCCAAAAATTTCTTCTTTTCCTGTTGTCCTTGTGGACCATAGACGTTGGTGATGGTTCCCTCCTAACTTGAGCCTATTATTTCAAAATGGGCTGACAGGGTGCCTGCTGTGGAAAAGGGCCCACTGAGGGTGATGTGGTTGGGGTCCCATAAAATTGCAAGGCTGCCCGCTGCTCCCACAGAGTCCGTATAAAAAAACTGGCAGCCTTTCCAAATTCTTTGAATTATGTTCTCAGCTTCCAGACCGGCGCATTTGGTCTCCTGTAACATAAGAATTTCTGGAGTTTCCTCTTTGATGCAGTCTTTGAGGATCCTTTTCTTGGATCTTCCGTTAAGCCCTCTGATGTTCCAGGAGATGATCTTCATCATTAAGAGGAGAGGTGTGGGTGGAGGTATCCCTCCGAGAGCTTCTGTATCTGCCCTGAGTTGATCATTAGGTTACTAGCTTCTTTAATCAGCTGATGAGCTGGCTTTCTGCCTCGTCTTTTGCCTTCCCTTGGGGTTTTTTTGGAGCTAGAGTTGGAATCTGTGGCTATGCCTAGGTGTGTTGTGGAACTCGTCGTTGAATCGATGAAGATCTTGTGAACCTTGCGTAGTTTTTCTTCCGGGAGCCCCTGTAGATCTTTCTGGTCTAGGGCTTCCTCTAATTTCTCCAGATCTATACCGTCTAGGTCCTGGACATTCATGTGAATGTCTCCATCTACCTCCTCTGCGTCCGCTATGTTGGTATCTTTGGGAAGATCCGATGGTGGGGTGATAATGTTTGGGGTTTTTCCTGCCTGAGCTCCGGCAAGGGGATCTAGGAGTTCCTCTTCTTCCAGGAGCTGACTGAGAATATCATAGGAGTTCTTGGTTTGGATCTTGGGTTTGGGATCAGCTGTCTGTCTTCGAGTGGGATTCTTTTTCCGAGTTTGAATCACAGTGAAGCCATCTTTCTGTAGAGTTGGGGTGGGTTTGGCCACTGGCTAGTTCATAGGACAATCCCGGTATAGATGTCCGTGTTCGTGGCATTTTCTGCATCTGAAGGGGATGTGCTCGTAGTCAAGGGTTTGAACCCAGTCCTCGTCCTGGTATTCCAGTATTACTGTTCCTGGTATGTCTTTGGCTATGTTCATGTAAACGTAGATACGAGCATATGAGGTGTATTTTCTCTGCTTTGTGGCTTCAGAGGCTTTCACATATTGACCAATGGTGTTGCCAATTCCCATTAGGATTTCCTCCAGCCAAAACTCTTGCGGGAGGGAGTAAAGACGGATCCAGACCGACGCCATTGTGAAGTCCTCCTTGTCTGGGCTAAAGCGCTCTGTCCAATATCTCAAAAAGAGCCCTACTGAGTTGAAGAAGTAGGGGCCATTTTCAAAAATGCGGTCCTTGTCCTCAAGATTGTAGAGTATAATAGTGAAAAAACCTTTTGAACTGAGCTGGACGTCGTAGTCACCTTTGGGGTTCCACCAATGTTTGATCCATTTTTTCAAATCCCTTTCCGATGGCCAGAGGCCCAGAAATTTTCCAATGAGGGCATGTTCTTGCATGAACTACGTATGCTCACCTACCCTAGTAGAGCTTATGTGATATCGGGGTGCCTTTTCCATCTGAGGAATGCATTTTTCCGGTTCCCAACTGCGAGGTGGTTTGGGATTGGAAGTGCTGGCTTCCGTCTCCATATCCTGTTGTAGGCCTTGTTCATTGGCGAGCAACTGTTCTCTAATTTGTGGCGGTGGCTCAAACGCTAGTCGCCTTGCTCTGGTTCCAGATTTGTCATTGGCGGCTACATTACTGTATGAGGGGGGTTCCCCCCCCGTTGTGCTCATGGCCGCGGATCAGCGCCGGGATGATTGACGGTAAGGCCGTGGAAAATTCGTGGCTTGAGAAGTTGCTGTGGCGGACAATCTGCAGGTCGCATGGACTGCGTGCTAGGGTTTCACGAAGACATGTACTTATTTCTATATTATATTACAAATATTCAAATCGTGGGTATTTATCCTTTGTGTATATGCCCAATACTATTTTTTTGTACATAAGATGTGTTTGTTGACCCTTGTGACTGGAAAGTTGATCTTTGTGGTTTTTGTAGATAACATATTATTAGTGTAATAAATTTTAGAATGCATCTAGACCACTTAAAATCCTATGTCATTGTTAATAAGGATCTTCATTGTTTGAATGCAAATTGGTACCAAACCATTCCTTAACACAACCATTGTGTGTGGTGTATAAGTGAGTATTCTATCTTTATATTTTTAGGAATAAATAATCTAATACTAATAAAAACAATCAAGAACCTCTATTCTCATGGTTGATGAATAAACCATTCATTCAAGAGTTATGTTATATAATTCTTCATTGTTCTACTTTTAAATCAAAATTACATCTACATTTTAGATCTTGGATTTTCCATGTGAATGAAACACATATAAAATTATAATATGATGACCATGAATGTATTCCATGCACACAATTGTTTCCAGTGCTCATGAAAATTCATCAATGAAAAAGGAAGACATTAGTGGCATTAGTTTTTCTAGGACATTGCTATGAGGATGATCCTTACTCCACAAAGGAATATAGACCTTCTATGGATTTTGACATTGTCGATGTTTATGACATTTATATATGTAGGCCAAAGATCCAATGGTGGTTACTCATTATATAGGCATGTTTCACATTAAGAATTACCTATATAAACAAAGTTTGAGACCTAGACCTTGCTTGAGTAAGACTTGGGACCAGGACCTTGTCCACCTAAGAAAAGTAAATTTAGTTTATCATTTTTTCTCTCTAGGATGAAATATTGCAATAGTGTCAATGTTTGCTATAATTGATCATTGAAATAGTGTCTTTGTTGTTATCTAGGATAAAGCATTGGAACAATGTCTTATTTTGTTATCTAGGACAGATTATTTCAATAATGTCATCATTGTTAGTTGGGATAAATCTCCTAAGAAAAAAATATTAAATGATAACTAACTTAGTTATTATATATCACAATAGTGTTGTTATTGTTAACCAACCTATATTTATCTTTATATCCTTGGATTTATCAAGTGTCAAGAGGGATCAAATCCCTTGACATAAAAAACTTTACTCAGGTTTTTTTCACTCTAAAAGACGTTTTCATCTCAAATTATTTGATCCCTCTCAAAATGATAGATTCTCGGTTAATATGAATCCATGCTAGTTTATAATGTGAATCAGAACCAAATTCACATCTCCTCCATATTGAAATGGAAAAGGAATATTTATGATCAACTAAGTTCAAATACATGTAAAGTTATACTTATAGCTAGAATGGATAATTACTATTCTATGGGTTGTCAATGGGGCCTTGATAGATTGATGAAATTGGGGAATTTTTTTTGTCTCCACTAGGATGTAATTACTCTAAGTGGATCATTTCCCCATTGTGGACTAGAACACATCTAAGGGGAATTTTTGAATAAGGAATTGCATAATGGTTGTTAAGTCACACAAATGTCATACCCCATTAAGTGTGACATGGTCTTCCACCTATTGATAGGTGATAGATTCAAAATTAGGAGGGAGATTTTATGGCATGAAAATAATGAAAAGGAGAATATATGGTTAATATAAATGGTTTCCATATCATTTCAATATACATTTATCCATTTCATCGATGTGAGTGAGAGTCAATCAAACCAGTCCAAGGAAACTTCATTTCTTTCAAGCGTGAAGAGACTAGGGAATGATGCAACTCGTGAGATGGAGGGCATGTCGAAGAAAGGAGAAAAATAAGTAAGGTAATTGGGAGAGAGATCTCACAAGAAGGGTTACGAAGGAGAGAGAGATCACAGAGGGCACTGCCTGGGAGAGAGAACTCGAGGGCGGGGTTAGGAAGGAGACAGAGCTCACGGAGGGCACTATGAGAGAGAGATTGAGGGAAACGTAGGGTGAAGAGAATGGTGAGTTGTTGAGTATCCAACATTTTCATATGAAAACACCTAAAAATGTTGACATGTAATTTAAGGGAATAACAATGCTAGTGGCTCCATATGTGGAAAAAATTCCCCTCACAGGGTGCCTATAAAATTCGATTCTCTAACTGATATTTTCAACTAAATTTTTGTATTATGGCTCCTATAACAAAAATGCATGATAGATTGGAAATGTATATTTTCCTTTGAATTGTCACTTAGCTTTTTTAGGTTTAGGGTTTCTTTGAGGAAAGGACCATACTCTTTGTACCTATGGAATGGAAGGGATGGATTGTCAATCATGAAATTAAGATTGTGGGGCTTCTATTTCCCATAAGAATCAATAATTGGCTTGAACTTATTTTCATGCTACCTCTTCATTATATACTTATTTATTTCTTGTACAAATATGGCTTATCAAATATTGTGTTGTAGGAACAAAAATGCATTGGAAGAATGCAAAGGGCCTGCTACTCAAGTGTATACTAGACTTGTTCTATTACACTGTCCCATTCCATGGTTCGATGGGTAAACTAAATAAATCTCTATTTTATGTCCATCTTGGCCTATCTATTTATTTGGTCCTCATAAAATATATACAGTTTCTATGGTGAACCCAAAAAACATGCCAGGTTAGGGGTCACTTTCCCTTCACAAGGAGGAATTTCACCTCATCCATAGAACTAAAAAACATGATATTGACAATATTGTCTTCTTCCACCTCCATAAATTGATACAAAATGGATAGTAATGGTGTCATATAACCACCCCCCTTGCTAGTATTGTTGAGGAAGAGAGGAACTTTGTTTTTGTCTTTTCCATCTTTGGCAAGCCTTCAGGGTTCATTAACTCCTTTATAATCGAATGAATACTTATTGCATGGGTCATATACCACATGTAAAACCCTTACACACTTTAATAATACCATATTTGAATATGGTATGCTACTACTTCAACCCTCTCCTTCAAAAATAACACATGGAACCCCATTCAAATGAAACCTAGATGGTAACAACATTACCATGATTGCATCCATGTAGAAAAGCAATGATAATAGGTGCCAATGTATGAATATTCACCAATATAATGCAATTCGACATGTTTAATTTAAACACCAGAAGGAACTATATAGTCAGGGATCAATGATAGAAACTGATTACTATATGAAAGGTAAAATGATAAGGTAATTGAGACAATAAGCCTCTAAATCAGACCCCTAGAGAAATGAGTTGGTTTTGATAGGTCTAGAGTCGTTGGAGAAATGACAATGCTAATTCCTTGAAACTAACCCGAGGTATAGAACAAAAATATACATGATCATGACTTGAATGTGACACAATGAAATGAGTCAATGATGGGAGGAATTCCAATCCTTGAACTTAGAAAATTTGATTACAATAGTATTTTATTCCTCAAAATTACATAGAAAAGTAGAGGACCAACATGAGGTCTCACTCCACTTCCTAGCTCAACTCAAAACCTCAAAAGGTATTTTTAAGATCTAAGGTTTAAGGTTGTGCCAAGATAAACATTGGACCTCTTCCACAACTGAAATATGTAAGAGGCATACCTTTCTTTCAAAAAGAAAAATAAAGAAGACAAATTTTACAGGATGATCCTAATAACCTATTGAATCATGTAGTGGAATTCTATTAAAAAAAAATTCAAATTAGGCACCACTTATTAATTCATATTTTGTGGTAGGATGTTTAATTTCCAATATTTGCATATGAAAATCCCTAAAAATGTTGACATGTAATTTCAGGGAATAACAATGCTAGTGGCTCCATATGTGGACAAAAATGCTCTCACAGGGTGCCTATAAAATTGGATTCTCTAACTGATATTTTCAACTAAATTTTTGTATTATGGCTCCTATAACAAAAATGCATGATAGATTGGCAATGTATCTTTTCCTTTGAATTGTCAATTGAA
>ML813508.1:56304-78664 GCA_009831015.1 Picea engelmannii | reverse complement strand
GAATAAATTTGATCAAACTGTTTAATCTTGATCAAATAGCCCCAAGATAGAGTAATTTTTTAGTCCAACAGTTTAATCTAGGCTAAATGTGTAGGTAGGTAGGATAGAACATAGGCTAGCCAGTTTTTTCTTCAATAAAACATGCATGATCATCGATGAAAATTCATGATTTGGATGTGTGAAGTGTGTTTCCTTACTCCATGGTGAAAAAATGCAAGGGAAGTGGTGCAAAACTCACAAAGGAGCATTATCCTAAGTTTTCACTGTGCATTTTGATTCATACCTGGAGATTAAGGAGTGCACACAGATCTACGATGGATCCATTGGCATTGAGATCTACGGTTGACAGGAAATTTCAGACCCCCCGACCATTCTACCTTTAACGGTTGGGGGGAGGGGGGGGGTCCGATATGGAGACTAAAGAGCATGCATAGATCTACGATTGATCTAGTGGCACTTAGATCTACGACTGACAATAGATTCTGGACACCCCCGACAGTTCTACTTTTAACGATGGGGGGGGGTCTGATATGGGCAGTTTTTCCCAGTGGGCCCCTTCCTAACGTGGCACACATCCATAGTGTCTGACCCCCCTAACTCTAAACTGTTTACTGCCTTTTCCCCCCTCTGACATACTTCCATACTAGCATTACTATACCACTGCCACCTCATGACATCATTCTCCACTATCCCACCATCTCGTTATGTCATTTTCCACTACCTCCTCTTATAAGTCTCGTCTCATTACTCTGTTAGCATTCTCCCCTCCATTCACCCGTCACATGTCATGTCCCATTCACCTACCCTCTAGTCACTACCCTCCACGTCATCCTGGAATACCCTTCACCCATCCTTCATTTTCCACCTCATACCTCAAGTGATACATTGGCCATTTAATACAGGCTAACATATCTGTTAGTTTTTTGACCTGTCCCCCGTGTCCAACAGATACCCATTTGCCCAAATTCAATCCCATCTCCACCATTTTCTCATTGTTCACACTCTCCGCTCACCAGAATCCCACCTTCCTCATTGTTTCAGTCAGCGACCCATCCATAGCCATTACCCTCTAATGTTTTTGTTTCAATTTGAAGGTACCCGTTGAATTGATGGTGCCAAAATCTAAAAAATCAAAGGTCGAGGAAAATCCATTCCTTCCGCCTCCCATCGATCTCGACCGGATCCCGCTAGCTGACAAAGACTACCTGATCTTAGAGACTAGGTGTGAATTCGACTTTATTGGATTGCATTCATGGTTTAGGAACACTTTCTTGGATCAAAGTGACGAGATTGGGCTCTAAGAGTCCAATCTCCCCCTATATTTGTTTCCCCAAATCCACCATTTTTCCAAGTTCACCCTCAAGTGCCAGGCGCATTACCTCCCCGATCAGAGAGCCATTGTTTCATCATCTGGAGAAACCCTTTTCACTATCACACCCGAGGCCATTGACTAAATGATGAAAATATTTAGAGTTGAATCCCCCTCTCCTTTCACCATTGAATTTCTAACTGAAATGTACCAGAATCTGTCTTTTCCCCAAAGAGCGTAGATTTTTGAACTTTTTCTCCCACAGGATGCCCAATTCCCCAAGAAAAATCCCCCTTACCATTCCTCCATGTTTTCAGAAAAAGGTAACCAAATTATTTCATCGTTATGTTGTTTGCTCGGTTATTTCTTAGACAAATGGGTAGATGATCCCATCTTGGGTTTCCTATCTATTTTCTCTGCTGAAGAAAAAGCCACCCCAGTTTGACTACAACAATTTCCTAGCCGAGAACATGCATGAGCAACTTTTCAAATTTCCCACAGAGGGCATGTTCTAGTATTATTCAATACTATCTTACATGTTCGTATTATTTCAAGAAGATAAGTTTCCTTTCCCCATGTAAAAAATGGACCAGGAAGGCAAACCACATCCTATCACTTCTTAGACCTCGCTACTCAGAAAAAACTCCACATAATTTAATTTCAAACAATTTATTGAGCAATTTTACCACCCAGTGGTGAGGATTCTCAATGGTAGACAAGAGCTAAGGATAAATGAGGAGATCCAAAGAATTTTACACCTCTTAGACCTCACCAAGACTGGAGACTAGTATTTGTATCAGAATCACATGAAAATCAGAATTTATGGATGTGAGCCGGCTCCTTATAAACTTCCCAGATATGTTCATGTTAGGATATTTGCCTTGGAATACATTAGGAAATTGATAAATTCAAATGACATACATTTTGTAGCCTTGAAGAAGAAAAAACAGTTGAGAATTAAAGGGAAGATAGGATCCTTTATCTTCAATAGTCGAGCTGTTGGGGAAGACGCAGAAAAGCCACTGAAGGAGATGAAGTTTGGCACTAGTTTCCTTTGGAACTATGATCCATGTGGAATTATTGCAGATATGACATCGAAGAAAAAAAGTTCCCCATATGCTCATGCACTCAAACCAGAGATCAAGAAATTTTTGAATGAAATAGAATGGGAGGCCAACACTCTGGAAGACACAGAACCTCAGCCTCCTCTGGCTTTCATCTCACAAATCACTACACCAAAAATACCCAAAGAGAAAATAGTCAGGAAGGATGTCTCACCTTCAGTCATTGAAGTGTCATCGAAAGAATTCCATGTTTACACAAAAAGGCCCAAGATCAGTCACACAACTAGAAAGTCTGGAGAGGAAGAGACACAGTCTACCATAGTGGTCGAAGGAGAGCAGTCATCATTTTTCTCTAGCAGCCATCAGATCATGTCTACTTATTCATCCAAGAAGCAGACCCTCATCTCACTGATCAATCAACCAACTCAAGGGGTTGCAAAGTTGAGTATTTTTTAGAAATACAATATGATTAAGAAGAAAAATGAGAGGTTGGCCAACAACACTTATGCTCAATTTTGGAAGAAAACATCAACAACACAGCATAGGCTACTCTCTTCTTTCAACACAGAGAAGGGGAGAATGTACATGGCCTTTCTGCAGGAACAAGTACCTCATCCAAAGGAAATCAATGACTACAAAAGATACGCACTTGAATTTGATGCTAAGGCTGTACATCTAGCTGACCAAATGGATCTTCATAGGCAGAATGGAGAGATAGTTTTCTCAACATTGGCCAATGCTTCCACTACTACTGCAAAATTACAAGTTTCTCTTAACAATGTTCAGACCCAATTAAAGCTGGAGAAAATATCTTCTTTTGCAAAGGATAGCATGATTAGGTCTTTGGAATAATTGGTGCTCAAAATTGGGTATGACCCCTCAAATGTGAAAACAGCTAAAGAAATGCTCAAGAAAAAGAATGTTGATATAACATCTCTGAGGAAGCAACTAAAATTTCTAGCTATGGAAGACTCACAGGCCAAAGAAATGGCTGAGACAATGGACGAGAGGGAGGAGATGTTAAAGTTGATCATGGAACAGAATGCAAAAATAAAAGAGATGGAAGTAGAGATGGAAAGGTTGGTAAAGGAGAAGGAGCAGGTAACACTTGTGGAAGTCATCCCATTGAGTGTAGTCCCCCTCACAGGAGTTAGCACAGTGACAACATCAGTCACCACCACTACAAAACTTTCTTCATCCACCCCAGTGGAAGTTTCAGGAACATCTGAAGATTTAGAAACATAAATGGAGAAGATGACTTTGCAGGGAACAAAGATCAAAATATTAGAGCAGGAGATAGAGAATCTCCAGAAGCTAAAATATTCTTTCCAAGCCAGTTACAATACAGAGAGACATACATCAAAAAAACTAAAGCAATAAATTCAATAGCTGCAGAAGCAGACAGTTGTGGGCAAACCATTGAAAGAATCCAAAGAGAATATTTGGATGGATATCTCAAAATCCATAAATGAAATTTGGCCCATGGTGCAAATCATGTTTGAACAACACGAGTTGGTGATAAGGAGCAATAAAGACATCGACGGGATCAAGGGAGAATTGGTAGAGATGCCCACAGAAGCAAATGAAATCACCAGGTTTATGAATTCGAAGACTAGGGAGGAACTGGAAGACCTGAAGATTGAATATAGGACTGAAAGCATCCTTGAGGTTAAAAGAGTGCTGACCAAAAGAGGACTAATGTTGCAGCTGGAGGAGAAATCCCAGAATATGGATGTCGGATTTTAGATATTTTTTAGCAAGATCGATACATTACAAAAGATAGGTCTTCCTGGTTTACTGGTTCTAAATGAAAAGATGATGACTCTTTCCGACTACAAGTAGAAAATTGCCACGGTGGCCAAGGATAGTTCCAAGTTTTCTGGAATACAAAGTAGTATCACAGGAAAGGAATTTCTAGAGACTTTGCAGCTGAACCTCAGTATCCAGCATGAAATCAGGTATATTTTCATCACCAACCCGACCTTTTCCAAATATACAGAAATGGATGAAATCTACTGAAGATTGCTCAAAGTCACCATTCCCAGTCAGCAAAGATGGGAGGAGCTGTGCACTTTTATCGAATAAAGGGATGAGGTGTTCCACCCAAGTCAACACACAGAGTAGTAAAATTCATGTGAATGACTCACCAACAGCCCTCCCCCAAAATCAGCATGAAGAATTTGACAGATCATAAAAAATTCCTATAATTTTGTATCTTGTTATCTAGTTAGTTAAATTTAAAATCCACCACGTCTTGATCATTGATGACAGGGTCGTTTGTAATTTTTTTTATAAATACTTCAAACTTTGAAGTATTGAGGGTTGATCTTTACACCCAAGCAAGTTGTAAGCACTGTAATTTTTATCAGAGATCTACCAGTAATAAAATGACATTTCACAGGATTCTTGCGTGTTAGTTGTTGGTGATGTTTTCTTATCTTAGTTTAATGATTCTTCCCATTTTCGTAATAATTTATGTTTTCTATATCTGATCGTTTAAAATAAGTTGAAGTTGTAGAATCTATCTTTGTATACTTTGTTTCTGGATTTTAAAGATATAAATGTTTATCTTCTTATGTTGTGATTGAGAAATTCTTAAATTCTTCTTGGTTATAATTGATTATCTCATCTTTTTTGCTATCCATCATTTAAATTCTAAAGGATCTAACAGTTGCATTATCTTGCCCTATGAAAACACCTTATAAAATCTGTTTGTTGATCTCAAAATTTATAAAACAAACCCCATATCCCAATGGACGCGTAAGCCATATTTCATTCATTTTTATAAAACAAACAACACAGTCTCATTTATTTAACTAGGCTAACATCTAAAATCTAAAATAAAGTTAGATTTTACAGAGAGATCCCTCTCTAAAACTGGAAGGGCTAGATCCCAGTTTTGAAGTGGTTGGATAAAGTTACCTCTAGTAAATTTATTCTACATAGCGACAACCTATGGGAATTTACAGAGCGATAACAATAAGATTTACAAACAAAAATCTAAATATTGGCACCCAAAAGATGGTTACAGATCAATGCATATCATAGGCTACAAATCCCGCAAATCCTGGGATTATGTTATAGTTGACTCCAACTTGGGTTTACCATTCAACTACAAGTTGGCCTTCATTCAATATCTAGTCAGTCGTCTCATGCCCACACTTCGACCTCTTGTCGGTTGAATTGTCATTGATATCTTCAACTTCAACTTTACCTGGTCAACTTCCTTGACCTTTGACTTGTTGTAGATATACCTCGACTTCAACCTGTTGTCGATCCACATTGACTTTGACAATCAGTTGATTCACCTCAACTAGACTTTCACTGCGAAGAATATAAAAACCCAAAATTATCCCACTTGTTATATTCTTTGCTGAAATAGGAGATTCCTGCACTTTCTCTCATAGACCTAGGAAAAAATGCTCGTTGCCTCTTTGCACCAATAGAACTTCACAACACTCATAGACTTGGTCAATGAGTCTATTATGTTTTCCAATGTGTCTAATTTCTCTAGTAGTACCTTTTTAATTTCCACCATATCTATTACGATTTGGTATTATACATCAATGTGCTTATCATTTGAATGATAGGTAGGGTTTTTTCCCAGAAATATTTCTCTTTGACTATCGCAACTTAGCTTCATAAGTCTCTTCCCAAACCTGATTCCTGAACACAACCTTTGAATCCATACCACTTATTTTCTTCCATGAGTGCCACCATGTATTCAACTTCTGTTGTCGGCAAGGCTACGACCACCTGTCGCTTGCTCATACATCTTGTTGCTCCACTGACCATCTTGAAAACACATCCACTATTCGACCTTCGTCAATCCAGATCACAAGCCCATATGGAATCGAAAAATCCATGTACATATAATTTACCACTATCACCTCCAAGTCTTCCTTGGTATCATATATCATAGTCCTTTGTGCCACACAAATACCTAAATAATCTCTTGACAACTACCCAATCCTCCTTTCCAGGTGTCGACATGTACTTGCTCAACACTCCCACTACATGGGGAATGTTTGGTTGAGTGCAGACCATCACATACATTATACTACCAAAAACACTTGCATAGGTAAAATGTGTCATGTCCTCTATCTCTTCCTATTTATTTGGACACTATTCGGTAATAAGCCTTGCTCCCACTGGAATTGGCACCTTCACCAGTTTGTAATCTTGCATGTTGAATCATTTCAGAACTATTTCAACATAATTTGTTTGATTCAACCATATCTTTCTAGCAGCTCAATCTCTCTTAATATCCATTCCCAGAATGAAGTTAGTTGCACCAATATCCTTCATGTCAAACTTGGAGGATAGTTTCTTATTCACATCCTTTATTGCATCTATGTTGTTTCCAATCAACAACATGTCATCGACATACATAGATACATATATGAAACTCCCACCTTCTTCTTTGAAATATATGCAGTGACCAAATTTTCTTCTAACAAATCCAAAAATAAGGATGTAAGTGTCAAAACTCTGGTACCACATGCTTGGTGATTGATTTAGACCATAAAGGGATATTTTGAGTTTGCACACCAAATTTTTCTTTCCATTTACTACAAATCCTTCAGGTTGTTTCATCTAGATTTATTCTTCCAGGTCCCCATGTAGGAACGTTGTCTTCACATCCATCTGTTCTATCTTCTGATTGAATGCTACAACCAGAGACATTAGTACTATAATGGAATTTAGTTTTGCAACAGGGGAAAAAATATCACCAAATTTGACTCCATTGATTTGGGAATATCCTTTCACTACCAGTCGATCTTTGAACTTCTCGACTTGTCCTATGACATTCATCTTCTTCTTGAAAATCCACTTGCTACTGACGATATTTCTTCCACTAGGTAACTTGACTAAATCCCAAGTCTCATTCTTGTACAAGGATTCCATCTCTTCGAACATGGTGTCCTTCCATAGTTTACCCTTTTTCGAGTCGACTTCCTCACCGACCGACTTGGGCTCATCTTCGATGATAGTTAGCATGAATGCAGACCAAAATTCGAGCAAAATATACCTTTCGATTGATTTTCTTACTCTTTTTGACCTCGTTACCACTGTATTCAATTGTTCCACCTCTTCCTCAGATTCATTCGACTCTTCTAAATCATCTTCTTCATTCCTCGGTTCAAACCGCACCGTATAAGGACAATTCTCAGTCTGAACAAATTCCTCAGGCTCGTATTTACCTCTGAATTCTTTGAAGAACACATCTTGACTGTACATTTTTCTCCTTGATGCAGGATCCCAAACCTTATATCCTTTCATCCCTTCTTTATACCCGATTAAATTACATTTGATTTCCTTCTTGTCTAGATTGCTCCTCTTTTCCTTGGGAACATGCACAAATGCATCACAATCAAACACTCTGTTATGTGCCACCAAAGGCTTCTTACCCGACCATACCTCATTTGGATTCATGTCAAATAGAACTAATGAAGGAGACATATTCACCAGATATCTTGCAGTCTTGACCACATCCACCCATAATTCTTGTGTGATCCCAACACTACTTAGCATGATCCTTAACTTAGCCATCAATTTTTAGTTCATTCCCTCATAAACTCCATTTTTTTAGAGGTATATGGTGTGGTATTTTGGCATGATATGCCAGACTACTTACATAAATGATCAAATTCATTTCCATAGAATTCACCACCATTGTTATTCATCGACACTTTAATCCTTTTCTTTGTCTGGTTTTCCACAAGATATTTAAACTCCATAAATCTCTCAAAAACCTCTGATTTCTTCCTCAGGAAATATATCCATGTCTTCCTGGAAAAATAATCTATGAAGGAGACATAATATAGGGATCTTGATTCGGATTCTTTTCGGCACGAAATGAGATCGGAGATATAATAAAGAAATGCACAGAGATATCACAGATATTCAATAATATAACATAAATGTATCATAGATGAAACCATAAACATATATATACAGTAATACATGATTTCTATTAATGAAAGAAATGGACATACACTGTAAAAATACAGAGTGAAAGACTCGCTAGAATGGCAACAACTTATCTCTGAGAAGAGATGTGACGGCTACTCGCATTCGCAAGAAGATGATTACAATGAGGCTCTAAAGTCCTTTTTACAATAATCAGGAATGCCAAAAACCCTAGACATCCAAAAACCTAACCCTAGGAGATGAAGCACCAAAATTCATGTGGGCCCCGTTTGAGTAAGTTAGAACATCAACTTCTCGGGGTCGTAACTTTTGCATACGATCTCCGTTTTAGGCGTATGATAACTTGTTGGAAAGGTATCATCGAGGAGATTCATTTTTGGGGCTCAATAATTCCTTCATATATAATTGAGAACCTCGATCTCTAAAAACCTTCATTTGGGCCCTCAAAATGGCCCCGAAAGTTAAAAACTGCTAAAAATAGTAAATTGCCAAATTTGCGAGAAAATGGTTTTGAGCCAGTTAGAAAAGGTGGGTGGCCACTAGTATACACCTGGATCAGATCCACCAAGTGAAGGAAGTGTAACCGGGTCAAACACATCACTATGCACCAATTATAGAATCCCATTTTCCCTTGCTGCTCCAAATGGGAACCTCACCCAACTTTGTTTCCTATATATGCAATGTTCAAAAAATTTGACTTATAAACCACATTCAGGAAAAAATTTGACCATACATTTTCTTTGCATAGCTCGAAGTCCTTTTTCTCCAATGTGTCCCATCCTCTTGTGCCATAGCCTGGTCGAGTCAACTTCATCATGTCTTGTCGAGTCGATTTGAACTGACTTAACTCGAGTTGAGTCGAGTTGTGTGGACATTGAGTCAAGTCGAGTTGAATTTGAGTCAATTTTAGGAGAAAGGATGTTTTTTCATCCAGTCGAGTCAGAATTCCCTAATAGCTTGTAAATGGTACCAATATGAACTCCTCTCATTAATACCATCACACCTCTGACCATCTTGCACGAATCCTTTTGAAACAAAGTATGCACACCTCAGGTTTCTTGCCAAACCCAGAATGCGTAGCACACCTGGAAGGGTTGTTTTCCTCCCATCCTGCAATGTTAGTCAAAATCTTCCCCGTTTAACAATTATGGTTGTCGAGTCATCCCCCAAGAACACATCACCTCCATCATATTGTTCATATTCATAGAACCATTCTTTATGTGGTTTCATATGATAGGATCCTCCTGATTCGATCAACCAAACATCTTGATATGACTGTGTACTAGTCGACAATAGGTACACATCACCTCCCTTTTCCAAGGTCATCTTTCTCTCAGTCGACTTCTTTTCATCAGATCCAACACTGCCTTATGCTTCCTTTGACTTACATTCCTTTTTATAATGCCAAACTTTACTGCATTTCCAACATCTTCACATCAACTGAACTGGGGATTTAGATCTACCCTTCGACTTGAACTTTCTATCAAAGAATATGCATTTATCTCTGTCTATTGGTCGAACTCTCAGTACAAGATCATATTTGGTTGATCCTTCCATGCTCTTTCTTCTCATTTCTTTTGACAATAGAGAAGCAACCACATCCTCTACCACTAGTGTGGTTGTATTACTCCCAATATCCACAACTAAGATATCCCAGGGGTCTAGAAAGGAACATAATAGGATGATACACTTCTCTTCATCAATGATATTTATATTCACAAACAATAACTAGATTAACATGGTATTAACACATTTAAATTCTCAGTCACCGAACTTCCATCACTCATCCTCGGAAGATACAATTTCTTTCTGAGAAGCAACTTATTTACCAGAGATTTTGACTGGTATAAGATTCCCATCCTTTCCCACGGTTTCTTGGCTAGATATTTACCTAATACATTGAACAACATCGAATATGTAAGACAAATCCATATCATACTTCCGTCGACATGCTTGTTGACTGGGTACCTGGACAGACCGTTGTCCATTGTTCTCGATCCAAAAGAAGATCTTCCTTTTTAAGATTCCAAATCTCAAAAATTTTTCCATTGAATATTTCTATCTCTATTCCGGAATGATAGCCATTATTTACCATGATATTTAAAACAATTTATGACCTGCGACTCTTTTTGTACCCAGGGTTTAGTTTTGAGATTCAATATTTGCAGATCAAGATCTGATATACTTGTTAAAGCATTACACCACTCTGATAACTCACTTGTCAGGGAATACTTAAGCTCTGATACCACATGTCAGGAAATGTAGGGTACTTCCACACTTATCCTAGCAGAAGAGAAGAAGAATTTAATCAAGAAAGCAAATGACACAAGCAATCACACAGTACACCAAGATTTTACCCTGGAAACCCTTAGTCGGAAAAACCATCATTCCTTTGAGCGTTCCTCTCTCTTATTTTCTTATTCATTCAAAATCAAAAGGTTACATGTCTAACATTGGTCCAAACCTAAGACACAATCGACATCATACCCTCTTGCACAGGAAAGAAAAACCTTGTAGCTAATTCGTCTTACATATGCATGACCAACAACCTACATTCACACATGCATTAACCTGCAAAAGTGCACTCTATGATCACCCTTACAACAAAAACATTTACATCCTTACAAAAAGCCTCTGTATAGGCTTTACAACATGTAAAATCCTAAATATTGGCACCCAAATAATAGTTACAGATCCATGCCTATCATTGGCTACAAATCCCACAAATCCCGGGATTTTGTTACAGTCAACTCCAAGTCAGGTTTATCAGTTGACTACCAGTCAACCTTCATTTGGTCTCTAGTCAGTCGTCTCACACCTGCACTTCAACCTCTTTTCATTTGAATTTTCATCGATATCTTCAACTTTGACTTTACCCAGTTGACTTCCTCGACCTTCGACTTGTTGTCGATCTACCTTGACTTCGACCTGTTGTCGATCCACCTATTTTCTATTTGACCTAAACTAGACTTTCACTACAAATAATATAATAACCCAACAACATGGAACCCCATTAAAATGACACCTAGATGGTAGCAAAATTACCATGATTGCATGCATGTAGAAAAACAATAATTTAAATGCCCATGTAGAAAAAATATTTGAATGAAAACATTAGGTTATCAATGAAACATTGAACCCCACATTTTTAACCAAGGTTCCTTGAGCTAAGAATGTTGCAAGTATGTATTAATCTCACCAAGGTATGGGATACTATGGGATATTGTGTATTCCAACTTGGCATACACAACAACCCCAGGGTTGTTGTGCATGCCAATTTATTGGCATACACAACAACTCTAAGGTTGTTGTGAGTTGTTGTGTATGGCAAGTTGGCATACATAGCAGCTCATACAACTTGGCATACACAACAACCCTGGGAATTCTCTTATATATATGCATGCCAAATGTAGTTGTTTGGATGATGCATGCCAAGTCTTTATGTGCACGTGTCCTAGTCATGCTATAGGTGATATGAGCACTTAATGTTTTTTCTAGAAAGGGGATTCAAACTCATAGATAGATAAATACGCCTATCTATTTGATGTATAATTTTTCAATAGGTAATCTACAAAGTGCTATAAATAAGGGAACCACCATTTAGTGATCCATACCTCCATTTTCTTGCAACTTCAAAACTCACATAGCTTCCTTTATGTAGGTCCAAGAACTAATGATATTCATAGAATATGTAAACCATCCAAGTCACAAGTAAACCTTAAAAACTTAGATATACTATTACTATATAAAAACACCCTCATTGCTAGGTATATTTGAGTAGAAAAATGAGTGTGATTATTTAAATGGATAAAACATTGGATATGGGTGAAACAATTCCTTCCCATCAACATCCTTGGTACCCATATTCTTACAGGAGGCTTGATGAATTACTACAATGGTGGAATATATTGTCTCTTGACTGCATCCTACCACTACTTTGTTTTGCATTGGATCAGACCATGAGGTTCCACTAACAAGAGATATGAGATCTATGATATATGTATCATGACACATGATCTCATGTAATATTGAGAAGATGTCAAGGACACAATTTGAGGGAATGTAATCAAATACAATCAGAAAAATATTCATTATTTCCATCTTACCAACTATCGTCCAATGCCAATGATGGTAATCTCAAATTCAAAATAGAAATCTGTTGGAAGGTTTACAGTTGGCAGTAAGCTTGTCATTCATGGCAAGAACAACGATGGCAAAGATCAGTGATGACAAGAACAACGATGGAAAAGATCAGCGATGACAAGAACAACATTGGCAAAGATCAACGATGAAAAATATTAGTGATGGCAAAGATCAACGATGACAAAGATCAACTATGGCAAAGAAAAGATATGGAAAAGATCAGTGATGGAAAAGAACAGCGATGGCAAGGACAGTGAAATTGTGAAGTGTCGAAATCGCAATGAAGCGAAAAAATCGCGAAGGTGGACAAAATCGCAAAGAAGAGAAATTGCGAAGCAATCTCAACCGTTAGATCGAGGTTTATTCTGGACCGTTGATCCAATATCCATCTCAGAGCTTTGCGACTCGCGACTTGGAGAGGCAAGAAACATAACCATTGAAATCGCAATAAGAGAAATAAGGATTTAATCGTAGCCGTCAGATCAAGAATAGATCTGGATTGTCGAACCATTGGACAAGTCGTTGACTTGGAGTCAACGGAGCATGGTGTGGAAACTCGCGAGATGCGATATCACGATAAGATCTGGACCGTCGGATCTATGGAGATTTCAACCGTTGATCAGATGAAGTTTATAAACTTGCGAAGCAACTTTTGGCACAACCTATGGTCACCACCGGTGATCATGAGAAGGGAAGGAGTCAGTTCAGATAAGCTTCTTTTCATCATTTCAGGGATCACGACTTGGAGAGTCGAGATGCCTCATCTCCAGATTCACAAAATGAGAAATCATGAAAGCACTTTTTTCATAAGAGCTTGGTCATAGCCATGGTCACGTGGAGGAAGTACCTAGTGCAGATAAGCTTCACCTTGGAATTTCGGGGATCGCGTCTGGGAGTGTCAAAACACGGGATCATATGAATGTCAAAATACCGAAAAGGTGAAATATCGCTATAATTGGTGGTCATCGCCTATGGTCATGTAGAGGAGGGAGCTACAACAACCAAGCTCCTTTTTGGAGCTCGCAACATGAAGAGTCGAGATGTATTATCGCAGAATCTCTGAATTGAAAAAGTGCGAAACACATAAATCACATCTAATCCAATAGTGCAGATGAATCTGAGCATAATCAGAGGGCTATTGTTGCACATCACAGTGTAACTGTTAGAAAACATTGATGGTTTATGCCAGAAGATTCGAAGAGACTCTGTGTGATCGCCAGAGGAGATGAAGAGTCTCCAAGCTTCGTCCTATGAAGAAAGACAACTCTTAGAGGGATTGACAGGTGAATGAGTATTAAAGTCTATAGCTGAAAATAGAAAGGATAAGATTGTCGAAGACAGAGAAGATGAAGAACCTCAACTGTCAAAGAAGCTGAGAAACCTAGACAGAACACCCAGTGATGTTGAATGTGTGGGAAAAACGGTCAAAGAAGTTGAAGAGTCGTGATGATGATGAAGCAGAGCACTAGAGATGTGGAGGAATTTGGCGCAGAGTGAGCATGCAGAGGCATTGTGAATATTGCATGCACAAAGAGCACAGAGACTATAATAATGTGGAAAAAAGGAGAGATAGGCATTATCATTGTGCAGGAGAATTTAGGGGTGTGCAAGGAGGCAGAGCACAGGAGAAGAAATGCACAGTCGAGGAATGATGTATTGAAGGGATATGGCGCATAGAGAATAAAAGGCAAAAGAACAAAAAGTGCAAGGGGTGTGCAGAAGACACTGATGTAGACAGGGTAGAGCAGTGTAACAGAACAACGACAAGGCTGGTAAGCCATTGAATAAATTTATATCGCTGTAATAAGTTTTAATAACAAAGAATTTATAATTCAGGGTGGTAGGGAGGTGCTAGGGAGGACTGTTGTCCTCAGTAGTTCAAGTGGGTGCTTGAACACAGGGAGTTGTAGCTTTCTTCTAGTTGGTGCTAGAGAAACCAGGGAGTTGGTGCTTCCTTCTAGTTGGTGCTAGAGAAACCAGGGAGTTGTTGCTTCCTTCTAGTGGGTGCTAGAGAAAATAGAGAGTTGGTGCTCTCAGCAAGTAGCATCTTGGAAAACTAAGGTTGTAGCCTCATTATGAGTTTGTGCTCATATGTATGATAATGTAAAGAATGTAACTATTACTTATCATATAAAGAAAAAGAGGTTTTTACCCTATATGGGTTTCCTCAGAAAATATTTGTCTCTATGTTTCTCATATATGTGACTGATGTTGAATGTGCCATTGTTTATTTCCCTTCATTATTGTGATCATCATTCAGTGTTTCTGCAAAGAGTTTAAAAGAAGCATAATTGTTTAAGCACGGTAACAACTAATTCAACTCACCCCCCTCTCAGTTGTCCAACAATTGGTATCAGAGCCTGCCCCTTTTATCTAAGGGTAGATCCTAGAGCTTAAACATGTCAAGCTATGAAGGAGATTCAACCAATAAGGCCCCTTTATTCAATGGAACAAACTTTGCCTTCTAGAAAGTTAGAATGAGAACCTACATAATGTCATTAGGTGCAGATGTCTGGGATGTGGTAGATATTGGTTATGTAAAGACAATTGTGCTAGCTAATAAGGATGACAAACTAGAATTTAGCTTTAACGCTAAGGCTATGAATGCTATATTGAGTGGGCTTGTAGAAGAAGAATTCATAAAAGTTATGCACCTTGGAACTTCCAAAGAAATGTGGGACAAACTCATTAGCAACTATGAGGGTAATGAGAAAGTAAAGGATGCAAAGCTTCAAAACTACAGAATACAGTTTGAACAACTGAAGATGAAGGAAGATGAAACTATTGGAAATTACTTTCTAAGAGTAGAAGAAATGGTAAATGCAATGAAGGAACTTGGTGAAACAAATGATGAACCTTCTTTAGTTCAGAAAATCTTGAGATCTCTTCCAGATAGGTTCAACCCGAAGGTCTCTACTATAGAAGAACTTAATGATCTAAAAACCTTGGGGTTTGATCAACTGCTAGGAACATTGAATGCATATGAAATGAGAATATTTAAAAATAAACCTACCTCCAAATAAGCATCATTTAAAGTAGACAAGAATGAGGATTCTGAGCACGATGAAATTGAAGCAAAATTTGTGAAGAGACTGAAGAAGGGATCAGTCAAATACAAAGGTAAACTGTCTTTCAAATATTTCAACTGTGGTAGGATAGGTCATTTTGCAAATAAATGTCCCCACAAAGGAAAGGATCAGATATGTGATGATGAGGAGAAGTACAAACACATAAATTTCTTTAAAGAGAAAAACTTTAAGAAGAAAAGTCTGTGCGTAAACAATGATGATGATCCTTCAGATGATGAAGAAAATGAATCCTCTATTGAAGATAAAATAAATGAATTCATACTTATGGAAAAAGAGGATTATGATAATAAAAGAACAGGAAGTGATGAAGAAGAAGCTGTGGTTGACATGGAAGGAAACTAATCAGTGCACTGGAAGAGATTGACAGAATAAGAATCAAGAACAAAAAGCAAAGACAATTGTTGATACAGTTCGAGAAAGACAGTAAAGAACCAGATGAATACCTTGTCCTACTAAAAGTAGAATTGGAAGAGGCAAAGAAAATCGAAGAGATTCTGAAACAATAGCTATCAGAAAAGAAGGCAAGATGTGAAGCATTAGAACAAGAAGTAGTGAAAACGAGGAAATAAATGGAGAAGTTTCCATCCTTGTATAATCAGAATCTGTCAAGTATCAAAACCTCAGAAGGATTGGCCACCATTCTGAATCAGCAAAGGAATCCAAAGCTAAAAACTGGCTTGGGGTATGAAGAGGGATCAAGCAGTGGTAAGCTAGGAAATGAAGAACTCATCAAGTTTGTCAAAAGTACAACTAATGACAATAACAATCCTGCAGAAACAAAGGAAGAAAATCAACCACCCAGGTCGAGTAAGGAAAAAGATGACAGACCTGAATCTGTAGAAAAAAGAAGTAATGTGCTCACTACTAAACGACGTCATCAGTCTGGAAGAAATCAATTTTCTCAAAGAAGACAACCATTTTCCAAGTACAAAGAATTCTTCTATGGATATTGTTTCTAATGTGCTAACTTTGGTCACAAAGTTGTAAATTTTTCCTTAAGACTTAGACATGAGCAATTAAGATTTCAAAGGAATAAATACTTGCCACAACAAAGAATGATGCAGTCAAGTAAAAAACCTTCACTGACTGCCAACTGCCAAATTAAGTCCAGGGACATGCAACTAAAGAGGTCAAGAAATAATCAACAGTCAATGACTAGACAACGTTGCACCAATAAGTTTGACCTATTGAACAATGAGATTGAATGCTACATCTGTCATAACTATGAACACAAATCTATTGACTATTGTTTAAGGGAATATGAACCAGATTTGAAATCTCCTGCTAAAAATGTCAAGTTTTGGAAGAAGAAGGAAAGTGACAAGTGTGGATTAGTGTTTTCCACTCAAAGAAAAGCAAACCCTTGGTATATAGACAGTGGATGCTCCAAACACATGATAGGAGACAAGGGTAAGTTTCTATCTCTAAGTGAAAGAAAATCAGGAAATGTAACCTTTGGAAATGATGCTCCAGGGAAAATAAAGGGCAAAGGGATGGTGAGATTAAGTAATGGAAAAGGAAAAGCCCAAGATGTTCTACTTGTGGATGGGCTGAAACATAATCTGCTTAGTGTAAGTCAAATGTGTGATAGAGGATGCGAAGTGTTGTTCACATCCAAGGACTGCAAGATAAAGTCTGTAAACTCAGGACAAGTGATGGCCAAAGGCATAAGGACAGAAAATAATGTATATGTGCTGAAAGAATATAGAGAAGAATGTCATCTAAGAAAGCATGATGAAAGCTAGTTATGGCATAGGAGACTTGGACATCTAAACTTTGACCACTTAATCAAACTCAAAATCCTTGAGGCAGTAAAAGATCTTCCGAGAATATCAAAGCCCCATGATTCAATGTGTAAACCCTGTCAAGTAGGGAAGCAAAACAGGACACAGTTTAAGTCCAAGAGCTTTATTTCAATAGAGAAACCACTCCAACTAGTCCATATGGATTTATGTGGACCATCAAGATAGGAAGGAACAAGGAAAGAAAACTACTTCATGCTGATTATCGATGATTACTCCAGACTTACTTGGGTTTCCTTTATCAAAGGAAAAGTTGAAGCATTTGAGAAGTTTAAAATATTTAAGGCTTTAACAGAGACTCAAACAAGCAAGAGGTTAAAGGCAGTAAGATTAGATCGGGGAGGAGAGTTTTTTTCAAGAGACTTCAAGGAATTCTGCGATGAACATGGGATCAAGAGAGAATACACAATCCCAAGAACTCCACAACAAAATGGAGTTGTTGAGAAGAAAAACAGAACAGTGCAGGAAATGGCCAGGTCAGTGATGAATGAGAAGAACATTGGTCAAACCTACTGGGTAGAATCAATACACACAGAAATCCATGTGCTTAACAAAGCCCACCTTAGACCACAAAGTGACAAGACACCTTATGAATTATGGTTTGGAAGACCTGCCTCAATCAAACACTTTAAAGTCTTTGGGAGTAAATGCTACATAAAGAATAATGATGAGAACCTCGGAAAATATGATGACAAGACTGATGAAGGTATCTTCTTAGGGTATGCTACAAACAGTAAAGGATATAGATTCTATAATAAGAGGCTGCATAAAATGGTTGACTGTATTGATGTAAAAATTGATGAAGGAATCCCAGCAAGAGAGGTATACAGTAATGAGTCTTCTACATAAGACACAACTAAATATGAAGATGAACAGGTCCAAGAATCAGAAAACGAAGACTCTGAATCAGATGAAGACTCGGACACTCAGATAGACTCAAATCAACAGTCAACTACAAATTCCTCCTCCAGAATCATCCTGCAAGTCAGATAATTGGAGAAAAAGACAAAGGTGTACAAACCAGGAGAAAGCTAATCAAAACCACCGAACAATATCATATAGCTCTCATATCCATGTTGGAACCCAAGAATTTCAATGAAGCTAGCAAAGATGATCATTGGGTTAAAGCAATGAATGATGAACTTGATCAGATTGAGAAAAACAATACGTGGGAGATGGTTCAAAGACCTGAAGGTAAAAACGTCATTGGCTCCAAATGGATCTTTAAGAATAAATTGAATGAGCAAGGACAAATTATCAGGAACAAATCAAGGTTAGTCTGTAAAGGCTATGCTCAGATAGAAGGACTAGATTTTGGTGAAACATTTGCGCCCGTAGCAAGATTAGAAGCTATCATAATGTGTCTTGCCTATGCTTGTCATAAAGGTTTAAAGTCTACCAAATGGATGTCAAGTCAGCCTTTCTAAATGGAGATTTAAGTGAAGAAGTCTATATGGAACAACCAGAGGGTTTCAAACTGTCTGACAACCCTGACTTAGTATGAAATCTAAAGAAAGCTTTATTAGTTTTAAAACAACCCCCTTGAGCCTGGTATCATAGACTGGATACGTATCTCAAAGACAAAGGGTTCAAGAGAGGAACAACTGACAACAATCTATATATTAAAACAGAGGATAATAATTTTCTTATCGTACTGGTCTATGTAGATGAAATCATCTTTGGATGTAATAAGGATTCATTGGTACAATGGTTTGCTTCTGCCATGGAGTTTGAATTTGAAATGTCTATGATAGGAGAACTGTCATTTTTTCTTGGTCTACAAATTACTCAGAGGCACGAAGGGATGTTCATTTATCAAGAAAAATATCTAAGAGAAATGCTAAAAAGGTTTCAAATGGAAGATTCTAAACCTGCGGGTACACCTATGGTAACTGGATATAAATTAAGCAAGGATGATTATTCACCTGATGTTGATCAAAGCTCATATCGATCAATGATAGGAAGCCTGTTGTACATCACAACATCTTGCCCAGACATAATGCATGTTGCAGGAATGGTAGGAAGATATTAGGCTGCACCTAAACAGAGTCATTTGCAAGCTGTCAAAAGGATATTTAGGTATTTGAAATAAACAATGACTTATGGTCTGTGGTATCCTAGAAATCAAAATCTTCAGTTGACTTCTTATTCAGATGCAGATTGGGCAAACTGTGTTGATGAGAGAAAAAACACCAGTGGAGAAGCATTCTTCCTGGGTGACTCCTTAGTAGCCTGGCTTAGTAAAAAGCAAGGTTCCATTTCTTTATCAACCACATAGGTAGATTACATTGTTGTTGCTACATGTTGCACTCAAGTATTATGGATGATTCAGACACTTGCAGATTTGGAGTTAAAATACACTGCATCGATCCCAATTCATTGTGATAACACTAGTGCCATCAGTGTGTCTAAAAATCTTATATTTCACTCCAAGACCAAGCATATTCCCATAAAATATCATTTTCTGAGAGAGAAGGTCACCAATCAGATTGTTTAGGTCAATTACATTCCCACTACAGAACAAATTTCAGACATCTTTACTAAACCTCTAGCAAAGACACCATTTGAATATCTCAGACAGAAGTTGGGTGTCATCCTGTCTCACATATAAGAGATTCCATCCTGTTAGGAGGAGTCCTGTGTTGGTTGCATATCTGATACCTCCTAAAATTAATGCAACAACTCAGGGGGAGCATGTTTTATTTGACATTGATGACAAAGAGGGAGAAAAGAACAGGGTTTCCTTTGTTGCCATCAATGACAAAGGGGGAGATTGTTCGAAGGTTTACAGTTGGGAGTAAGCTTGTCATTGATGGAAAGAACAATGATGGAAAATATCAGTGATGACAAGAACAACGATGGCAAAGATCAGCGATGACAAGAACAACGTTGGCAAAGATCAGCGATGACAAAGATCAGCGATGGCAAAGATCAACGATGACAAAGATCAACGATGGCAAAGAAAAGCAATGGAAAATATCAATGATGGAAAAGAATAGCGATGGCAAGGATAGTGAAATCACGAAGTGTCGAAATCGAAACAAAGAGGAGAAATCACGAAGGTGGACGAAATCGCGAAGTAGTGAAATCATGAAACAATCTTAGCCGTCAGATTGAGGTTTATTCTGGACCATTGATCCAAGATCCATCTCGGAGCTTCGCGACTCGCGACTTGGGGAGGCAAGAAACATAACCATTGAAATTGCGATAAGCAAAATCGTGATTTAATCACAACCATTAGATCAAGATCAGATCTGGACAGTCGAACCATTGGACAAGTCGCTGACTTGGAGTTAATGGAGCATGGTGTGGAAACTCGCGAGATGCAAGATCGCGATAAGATTTGGACCGTCGGATCTATGGATATTTCAACCGTCGATCAGATGAAGTTTATAAACTCATGAAGCACCTTTTGGCAAAGCCTATGGTCACTGCCAGTGGTCACGAGAAGGGAAGGAGTCAGTTCAGATAAGCTTCTTTTCAGCATTTCGGGGATCGCGAATTGGAGATTCGAGATGCCTCATCTCCAGATTCACAAAATGCGAAATTGTGAAAGCACTTTTTGCATAAGTGCTTGGTCATAGCCATGGTCACGTGGAGGAAGGACCTAGTGTAGATAAGCTCTGCCTTGAAATTTTGGGGATCGGGTCTGGGAGTGTCAAAACACAGGATCATATGAATGCCAAAATACTGAAAAGGTGAACTATCTCTATAATCGGTGGTCACCGTCTGTGGTCACATAGAGGAGGGAGCTACAGCATCCAAGCTCCTTTTCAGAGCTTGCAACATGAAGAGTCGAGATGTCTTATCACAGAATATCCGAATTGTGAAAGTGCGAAACTCATAAATCACAGCTAATCTAATGGTGCAGATGAATCTGAGCATAATCAAAGGGATACCGTTGCACGTCCTAGTGTAACTGCTAGAAACCACTGATGGTTTCTGCCAGAATATTCAAAGAGACTCTGTGTGATCACCAGAGGAGATGAAGAGTCTCCAAGCTTCGTCCAGTGAAGAAAGACAACTCTTAGAGGGATTGGCAGGTGGATGAGCATTGAAGTTTGTAGCTAAAAATAGAAAGGATAATCTTGTCGAAGAGAGAGAAGACGAAGAGCCTCAACTGCTAGAGAAGCTTATAAATCTAGACAGAGCACCTAGTGATGTTGAATGCATGGGAAAAATTGTCGAAGAAGTTGAAGAGTCGCGATGATGATGAGGCAGAGCACTCGATATGTGGAGGAATTTGACGCGGAGTGACCATGCAGAGGCATTGTGAATATTGCATGCACAAACAACACAGAGACTATAATAATGTGGAAAAAAGAAGAGATAGGCGTTGTCGTTGTGCAGGAGAATTCAGGGGTGTGCAAGGAGGTAGAGCGCAGGATCAGAAATGCATAGTCAAGGAATGGTGCATTGAAGGGATATGGCGCACAGAGCATAAAAGGCAGAAGAACAGAAAGTGTAAGGGGTGTGCAGAAGACACTAATGCAGACAGGGAAGAGTAGTGTAACAGAACAACGACAAGGTTGGTAAGCTATTGAATAACTTTATATCGCTGTAATAAGTTTTAGTAACAAAGAATTTATAATTCAGGGTGGTAGGGAAGTGCTAGGGAGGACTGTTGTCCTCAAAGGTTCAAGTGGGTGCTTGAACACAGGGATTTGTAGCTTCCTTCTAGTTGGTGCTAGAGAAACCAGGGAGTTGGTGCTAGAGAAACCAGGGAGTTGTTGCTTCCTTCTAGTGAGTGCTAGAGGAAATAGAGAGTTGGTGCTCTCAGAAAGTAGCAGCTTGCAAAACTGAGGTTGTAGCCTCATTATGAGTTGGTGCTCATATGTATGATAATGTAAAGAATGTAACTATTACTTATCATATAAAGAAAAAGAGGTTTTTATTATGTATGGGTTTCCTCGGAAAATATTTGTCCCTATGTTTCTCATATATGTGACTGAGGCTGAATGTGCCATTGTTTATTTCCCTGCATTATTGTGATGATCATTCAGTGTTTCTGCAAAGAGT
>ML813508.1:35443-50879 GCA_009831015.1 Picea engelmannii | reverse complement strand
TCTCCTGCTTTTCTCAATTTCTTTTCTTTTGCATCATCAACGAGTGCCTTCCACTCCCTCTCTGGAATTGCGGGAGGATTCTCATATCTAGGGTTGTTTGTCAAGTTTCATTTATACAAATCTCATGTATATTTAAATATTCTCCTGCTGAAGAGGTGACCTCTTTTTTATTAAAGGTATCTACTCCAAAGAAGCCTTCAAGATAATCCATAAGTTCTTTTTTGAGGTTGGAATTTTGGAAATTCCACCTCGTGCGTAAGGTCACCCCAAAAATAAGCAAGGCCTGGCTCTCTAGGTGCTTGTTAGCACATAATCATGTATGGGGTACTGTCCTAAAAGAAGCGTCCCCTTGGGCGAAGAAAGAGATTCGAAAAACCCATTTTTCCCAAAGTTTAGAGGGTGGGCGCATCATTTTAGCGAGCATGTAGTTTTGGATGGCCAAGATCTGTCCTCTTAGATCTACGGCTGAGGTTTCATTTCGAAGCCCCCTCACCATTTTTCCTTTAATGGAGGGGGGGGTGTCTAGAATTGAGCATGCATCTCTCAAACGGTCAAGATTGGGGCACCTAGATCAACGACTCTCAAGCGATTCCGGACCCCCTTTGCCATTCTACCTTTAATAAAGGGGGGGGTCTGGAATGGTGTGGTATTGTCATGGGGCCCCGTTCCTGTCATGTCGCCTTCTGTACCATTTTATCCCTTGCCATCTGTTCTCCACTTGATCGCATGACATGGCCCATTTCCTTTGGCCCCTCCTCATCCTCCAACATATGTCCTGCTCCCTTCCACGTCAGCCCTTCATAAATAATTTTTCCCCCGTTACCATTATATCCCGTCACCTTCGCTCTTTCCTTGTATCCTTATTCTTTCCATGTGTCTCGTCCCTATTGTTTCCGTGATCACTCCCTTTCCCCTTTCCATGCCAAGCATGCTAAATCTTCCACGCCTTATCCATTATACTGTTCAACTGATCTAGGTGGCACCATGAGAAGACCTTCACATCCCAAAGGGAAGAGTTGACCAGGACTATTCCTGATCCCAAGAAAGAAGTTATTGAAGTTGTTGGATGTGGTTAGACATCGTCTCCGCCATAAATGGAAATTCCTGCAAAGGATTAAAAGCATGTCGATTCATTTGCAGGTCAGTCAAGAGTCTGATTGCGTCTTTCATAACTGCATGATCGTTCAGAGTCTGCATGCGCGGACTGCCAGAAGACATGCAGATGCAATGTTTTTAATGCAGTGACTCATTTTCACTATTGTTATTTTGTTTTGAGTATATGTAGGCATTTTCCCCATTTTGTAATATATCGATGGTTGAGCTAGGCTCCCGATTGTAAAGTTTAAATGAAGCACTGGTTGCTCTGGTTATGTATTGGCACTTGAGACTTCTTTCATTATGAATGTCAGCCTCTTTCCATCTCTTTGTTTACACTGTGTTAGAACAGTTTGGAATTTGAGGATCCAATCGAGTTGCATTGTTATAGGATGATGTATGTTGGATCACTATAATAGTTGCATTATTTCTAATCAGTTCTGGTATTTTCTCAACGCTGAATGATTTGGAATTGGAGGATCCAGTCAAGTCACCCTTCAATTCCCCGAAACTCTAAACCAAGAGGATCTTGTATTATGATTTTTTCTTCCTCAAGCTGCTGAAAGGCCTGATGCCCAAGGAAGTCTTGCTCACTCATTTCACCAAGTCTTCCATTTTCTCATTTTACAATCAACTCACTAACGAAAGTTAGATCAAGACCTCTTTTGTTTTTTACATACGAGGCCAGGTTTCCTGAGTTAGAACGATATCTTCCTGGGTCTCTACCCATTCGATCACCCCATTAAATTTATTCATGACATAAACTGATGGGCGTTGGTCTCTTCTCCCGTCGCAATCCAGATCAATCCTATATTGTTGCCTATCATGGAGAGAGAAGTGAAGAAGATGCTACATGCCCAGATCATCATGCCATTGAGATATTCAGAGTGGGTGGCCAACTTGGTTCTAGTAAGGAAGAAGGATGGAGAAATCAGACTCTGTGTGGATTTTAGAAACCTGAACAGGAGCCCACAGAAGGACAAATACCCCTTACCAAAGATAGAACATATATTGTAGAGGGTAATAGGAGCATCCATGATTTCCATGATTGATGGCTTCTCTGGCTACAATCAAATCTCTGTTCTGCCTGAGGACAAGGAAAAGACAACATTTACCACTCCATGGAGCACATTCATGTATGCTAAAATTCCTTTTGGATTGATGAATGCAGGGGCAACGTTTCAGCATGCCATGGACATAGATTTCATTGGGGAAAAGGATAAGTTTGTGGTCATCTATCTGGACAACATCACAGTCTTTTCCAAATCTGATAAAGAACATTGTTGTCATCTCAGGAAGGTTTTTCTGAAATGCAGGAGTTTTGGCCTTTCATTGAATCCCAAAAAATCTATGTTCGCCATGAAGGAGGGAAAGTTACTGGGCAACATAGTATCAACAGAAGGAGTCAAAATTTATCCTAGAAGAGTTGAAGCAATCCAAGCTTTGTCAATCCCAAGATCCAGGAAAGAAATCCAGTCTTTCCTTGGTAAGATTAATTTTCTAAGGAGGTTTGTTTCTAACTTTGTTGCGGTAGTAAATCTTATAACAACCATGTTGAGAAAGGAAAATGAAGTAAGGTGGACCTTTGAATCTCAAAATTCCTTTGAGCAGATAAAGAAAGCCTTGACTGAAGCTCCTGTGCTTATCAGTCCTGATTACTCAAAGGATTTCCTTATTTTCTCCTTTTCCTCATCTGACACAGTGGCTACTGTTTTATTACAGACAAACGAGGTCAGGCTAGAGTAGCCTATTGCCTATTTTAGCAGAGTACTAAGGGGTGTCGAGGTCAGGTACGAAATTATCGAGAAGTAGGCCTATGCCTTGGTAAAGGTGCTCAAAACCTTTAGAACCTATGTCCTGCAGTCAAAAATCATTACCTATGTCCCCTCAGTTGTTGTTAAAGACATTCTTATTCATCCTAATATAGACGGGAGGAGGAGTAAATGGATAGCCAAGATCCTTGAGTTTGATTTGGAAATAAGGCCTACCAAATTAATCAAAGGTCAAGGTTTAGCCAAGTTGTTGGATGAAGCAAATTGCAAAGCTTTGGCGGTAAGTTTCATCAATGAATGTTCAGAAAATCAACAGGATCAATTGTCTGATGTAGACCCTCAAGAAGAACCCCCATTGGCTCGATGTCCTTGGTATAAGGATGTCATATATTTTTTGCAAGAGTTGTGGCCTCTAGATGGCCTACAAAGGAACAATGCAAGAGCTCTGAAGCTCAAAGCAGTCAAATACTGCCTTGTCGATCAAGTTTTATATTGGAAAGACCCCCTGGGGGTGCTTTTAAAATGTATGAATCCACAAGAGGCTGAAAGGATCATTGCTGAATTTCACAACAACCTATGTGGAGGGCACCATTTCTGGAATACCATAGCCTAAAAATCCTCAGGGCTGGGTACTACTGGCCCACCTTATTCACTGACATCTACAGAAAGGTCAGAGCCTGCATCAAATGCCAAAGATTCTTAGGAAAGCAATAGCTTAAATCTCTGCCCTTAAAGCCTGTATTTGTTTCAGGAGCTTTCCAGTAGTGGGGCCTAGAATTCATTGGAGAAATCCACCCTGCTTCCAGTGGGCAATGCAGATGGATCCTGACTGCCATGGATTTCTTTACTAAGTGTATAGAAGTTATCCCCACCAGGAGTGCTTCCCACAAGGTAATCATTGGATTTCTGGAAGACCTCATCACAAGTTTCGGCTACCCAAGAAAGATTGTTACTGAAAACACAACCTCTTTCAAAGTTGAACCATTAGCTAAATTCTATGAGCAGTTCAGGATCAAACTGATTCACTCCACCCCATACTATCCCCAGGGAAATGGTTTAGCAGAGTCCTCCAACAAAAGAATGATAAGGATCATCAAAAGACTATTGGAGGACAACAAAAAGGCCCGGGATTCAAAGTTGAAATTCACTCTATGGGCCGATCAAGTGACCACAAAGAGATCTATAGGCATCTCCCCTTTCCAATTAGTCTATGGAGCAAAAGCTATTTTTCCTTCTTAGCTAGCCATTCCTGTAGCAAAATTCCTCCAGGATTATCAAGAGGAGCCTGATGATATGATCAGAAGAATTCATCAACTGGTAGAATTCCAACAGGCCAGAGAGTAGGTGATGAACAGAATTCAAGACCATCAACAGAAGATCAAGCAGGATTTTGACAAGAAGGCCAAGAAGGAAGATTTTCAAATGGGAGATCTGGTACTGAAATGGGATGCGCCTAAGAAAGACAAGGGAAAGCATGACAAATTTGAAGCCCTATGGGTCGGGCCCTTCAAAATCTCTAAATTATTTTCAAATAATACCTACACGTTACGAGACTTGAAGGATCAAGAAGTTTTCAATGGCCCTGTGAATGGGCATTTCCTGAAGAGATGTTTCTCTTGAGCTGCACAGGACTCTTCTACAGTTGTAAATATTTTTTTTCTTTTTATCTTTAAGTTTTAAATAATGACTCCATAGCCCAACAGCAAGGCACTGAAGCTACAAAAGAGTTCTTGACAGCCCGCAGGGGGCGTGCCGTCCCCCATGGAGCCTAATGTTAGCACATAATCATGTATGGGGTACTTTCCTAAAAGAAGCGTCCCCTTGGGTGAAGAAAGAGATTTGGAAAACCCATTTTTCCCAAAGTTTAGAGGGTGGGTGTGTCATTTTAGCGAGCAGGTAGTTTTGGATGGCCAAGATCTGCCCGCCTAGATCTATGGCTGAGGTTTCATTGCGAAGCCCCCTCGCCATTCTGCCTTTAACGGAGGGGGGGGGGGGAATCCAGAATTGAGTGCGCATATCTCAAACGGTCAATATTGGGGCGCCTAGATCAACGGCGCTCAAGCGATTCCGAACCCCATTTTCCATTATGCCTTTAATAAAGGGGGGCGGGGGGAATGGTGTGGTATTGACATGGGGCCCCCTTCCTATCGTGTTGCCTTCTGCACCATTTTCTCCCTTGCCATTTGTTCTCCACTTGACCGCGTGACATGGCTCATTTCCTTTGGCCCCTCCTCATCCTCCAACATTTCTCCCACTCCCTTCCATGCCAACCCTTCATAAATAATGTGTCCCCCATTACCATTATATCCTGTCACCTTCACGCTTTCCTTGTATCCTTCTGCTTTCCATGTGTCTCGCCCCTGTTGTTTCCGTGATCACTCCCTTTCCCCTTTCCACAAAAAGCATGCCAAATACTCCATGCCTTATCCATTAGACTTTTCAACTAATCTAGGTGGCACCATGAGAAGACCTCCACGTCCCAAAGGGCAGAGGTTACCATGACTGTTCTCGGTCCCAAAAAAGCAGTTATTGAAGTTGTTGGAGGTAGTTAGACATCATCTCCACCATAAATGGAAAGTCCGGCAAAGGATTAAAAGCATGCTGATTCATTTGCAGGTCAGTCAGGAGTCTGATTGCATCTGTCATAAGTGCACGATCATTCAGAGTCTACATGCGCAGACTGCCAGAAGACATGTAGACGCAATGTTTTTAATGCAGTGACTTGTTTTCACTATTGTTGTTTTGTTTTGAGTATATGTAGTCATTTTCGTCATTTTGTAATCTATCGATGGTTGAGCTAGGCTCCCGATTGTAAAGTTTAAACGAAGCACTGGTTGCTCTGGTTATGTATTGGCACTTGAGACTTCTTGCCTTATGAATGTTAGCCTCTTTCCATCTCTTTGTTTACACTATGTTAGAACATCTCGGAATTGGAGGATCCAGTCGAGTTGCACTGTTATAGGATGATGTATGTTGGATCACTATAATAGTTGCATTGTTTCTAATCAATTCTGGTATTTTCTCAACACTGAATGATTTGGAATTGGAGGATCCAGTCAAGTCACCCTTTAGTTCCCCGAAACTTTGAACCAAGAGGATCTTGTATTTTGAGTTTTTCTTCCTCAAGTTGTTGAAAGGCCTGATGCCCAAGGTAGTCTTGCTCACTCATCTCACCAAGTCTTCCATCTGCTCATTTTACAATCAACTCACTGCCGGAAGTTAGATCAAGACCTCTTTTGTTTTTTACATACCAGGTCAGGTTTCTTGAGTTAGAACGATATCTTCCTGGGTCTCTACCCATTCGATCACCCCATTAAATTTATTCGTGACATAAACTGATGGGCTTTGGGCTCTGCTCCTGTCGCAATCTAGGAGTGACTTCTGATGCTAACAGTGCCTATAAAAATGGTCATTTCCTACTCACAAAAATATATGATCATTAATTAAATATAATAATCTAGATGATTTATGTTTGAGATAGACAACATGAAATAGTTAAAATATGAAAAACTATTTGAGAGTGTTATTTTCTTTAATGAAATTCCTTTATCGTTGACCAGAAATGTGCACGGAAGCATCCCCGTGCTAGTAACACATCTAGCTCCAGGAAATGAAACCATATCAACCACATCATCAACCTCATCTCTGTCACTACCTATAGAGTTTGGATATGTGGCTTCCTAGGGGTGTGTGTCATGGATCCCATCTAAAGGCATGGAAGGTAGAGAAGTAAATAGTCTAGCAATTATATGACGTCCCATGTTAGGAATATGTGGTGTTTGTGCAACACCACTACTACCAACACCAGGTTGAACAGGCTTCAAATATCTCTATATAAGAAAGAAAATGTATTTTGATTAGATAATGTAAAATTTTAAAAACAAACTTTCATAATTGAACTTATGAGTACATAAAATAAAAATAAAAATCACTTTAAATTATGGTTATTACCTTATATGTCCTAAGTTGTGTCATAACTAGATTGAACATTTCTATGATGCCAGGAGTTTGATTTGCACGGTCTAACGAGCAATCAAGATCCTTGTTCGTTGTAATGATATTTTTTTTTATCATTACCATTGGCCAATTTTTTTGGTCCTCTTAGCCCAAGACATTCCCAATAAGACATATTTAGGCTCTTCTTTATATACCTTCATGGTGGGCTGTGATGGTGTTGGATCCTTTTTTAATTCTAGTGTTGATTAATTTTTCTTTTCTCTTCTTACATAGGATAAATCTCTACTTATTTTACTAGGATTCACTTCTTGGGAATTTTTTCCAAGAAAACCTTGCGGGGAGACCCTTGGGCACATCCCTGTATTTCATGGATGGTACCCAATGTAAATATATTGGTGTTGATCACTATAACTGACCTAGTAGGGACATCGAGTGAGGGCATGAAATTTCAATAGAAAATTGGGGGTTCACCCATTACAAGACCTCTTTATCTATTATGGACTTCAGTATTTATGTCAAAGTTGCTAAAAAGCTCATTAGTCCATTCAAGGAGAAAGATTTTGACAAAATGAAGTGGTGAGATAATAAGTACCAACTTTTTCGTCTTATATCCATTAATATTTTCCCCCAAATTTCTCCACTTAGTCATGACAAAACCATAACTTTGTGTCAAGGAAAATGCAAGAAACTAGATCATTTCAAATGCAGGAAACTAGATCATTTATCTCTAACTATGGTCATATTGAATAAAAGTACTCTGAACTGTAAATCTTTATTTGATAAATCCTTGTTTCCCCTTTTTTAAAATAATATTTTCATGGCTTGATTTCAATTTTCTTTGCATCCTTTCTCTTCCATATTGGTTTTAGTTCCTTTCCTTAGGTACTAAAATGATATCATTTCTCTGTTTCAATTGCAATCAATAACTGGAATCCTTTAATTGGCATAAAAAGGTGTTTTACTCCCAAAATAAATAAATAAATTCCTACAGAAGACTAGGAGGTTGTAATTTGTCTCATACATGCTACTTTGATTAAGTGATTCTCAACTTCTCATGTTTATTTCAAACTTGTCAAGCAGTTTCCTGGATTGAATCCAGTGATGTACACTGCAACCACCATATCCAAAAATAGATATGAGAAGTGGCTATAATTTTTAGTAATCATGAGGAAGGAATAAAAAATTATATCCACCACAAGGGACTGCCTTTAAATTTACAGATGCTCTCTTCACTTTCATGAAGCTTAGGAATAATACGTTTAAATATATCCTATTAAATTTGGGTCAACATTTTTAGTTCATATTATGTTTTCAACAAATTCAAGGAAAGAGGGGGAATGAGAACTAGGAAAATGAGTGAGGAGGGGTATTTAAGTTCCTAGGAGTGTTGAAAATATCTTAGATAACTACAAGAGTGGTTAAATTACTCCCCTTTTCTAATAAAGAGTTGAAGCCCCACCTCAATTTAATTTAGGTTGTTGAAGGGAGGTTGTAATTTGAATTTAGCTCCTCATCAACCCTTATTTTTGTGTTCCACACAACCTCTCTAATGGGTGAAGATTGAGTTGGATGTCTCTTGACTATAAATGAAAACCTAGGGAAGAACACACATTCTTAAATGATTGACCTGTTAGGACTTTTTTCCTTTGCAAAGATGTCATATTTCACACCTATCACAAGTGGTAGACTATACAAAATAGATAAAATGAGGTCTTCCCTACAACATTTGTTCTTCTGAACATAGTTGCAATTATTTAAAACCGAGAAACTAATAGTTGAGATATGATGAAATCCTAACGATACAAGTCCTTTCTAGGTTTATATTCAATTTTGGTTCAACAATAAATTTAGATTAAATATATAAATATGAAAAATGTTGAAAAAGTTGCAATAATTTTTGGCAATGATAAAATTTTCTATAAATTTATAAAAAAACTTAGATCCTCTTACTCGAATGCTTCATTGTCAATAGAGGGAACATTTCTTCAAATTATGCTTGATTTTTCATAAACACAATGCCATTACCAACTGAAAATGGCTACATTTTGAAGCACTATCACTCACATGGGGAGCAATTGCACTTACCTGTGGTAGCGCCTATCTTGTGTTGCATTACCAACACACAAATTGACTCTTTATCAATTGATTCAGGATATGGGTGTTAATATTATGGTAGCTTCAGGAGGTATTAAAATCCACATGTAACCCTGACAAGAATAGAATATTTCGGGAAGCAAGAAGAAACCCTAAAGTATTGGACATAACCCTAGAAGACAAGTCAGCTAAAGGAAATATTTAATATTGAGTTTTTAGCCTCGAGAATGAGAAGTCGACCATACAACTAAGTAAGAACAGTATAAATACAAGACACTAGAGCTCATTTGACAGACACAACTCATAACTATAGAAATTTAAGAGTGTGCACTGCAAAAATTTAGTGAGTGCGCAAGTCTGGAGAGTAGCTGCAACTGCAACTATTGCAACTTGTATTTTCGATTTAGGCTTGGAATTTCTCTTGGTTATGGTTTGGAATTTATGAATTGTTTTCTAGATCTGGAGAGAAGTACACTACATTGATTGGCTATTAGGCCTAGGGTTTGCTTCCATAATTATTCTATGTCAAGGTTAAGGTGATCGAGAGTGGCTTCAGCCTATCGTTGGGTGACAATATTGCTATATTGTCTATGGTTAAATGAGAACACCTATTATTTCTGATAGGTTATGGGCCCAGACTATGTTCAGATAGTATAACTGCTGGAAGATAAATTAGGAGGATTTTTCTCAGTTATAGTTGCAGTTGCAGTCAAAGTTTTTGCTGCAACAATGAAACCCTAACCCTCTTATTGAGGCACCTTAAGTGAAGATATTGACCTAATTTCTAGATAGCCTAGTGTGCCATAACCTAGTGCACCTCCTGGTACTCTCAGCAAGCTAAGACATCAAGTTTTAGTTTTTGGTCAAAGTCAAAGGTTGACCAAGTCAAAGTCAAAGGTTGACCAAGTCAAAGAAGTCATGAATTACTCTATGGAGTCAGAAAAAAAGTTAGAAGGGGCTTCTAACTTCAAATCGTGGAACCATGGTTTGAAGAAGGAAAAGAGAAGGAACCTCATAATGTTTTAGTTAAGAAGAAGTTCAAGGATAATGACATCAATGCCATGAGTATCATAGTGGACTCTGTAAAATACCACTTGATGCCTTACATCTCTCATCTTGACTCATCTAAGAAAATGTAAGATGCCCTAACTAACCTCTTCTCTGTCAGAAACATTGGACAAGTAATGAGTCTGAAGAATGATCTCCATGAAATGAAAATGAATGATGATGACATCATAACATCATACTTTGTAAGAATATCTCAGTTAAGATATCAACTACAAGATATTGAAGAAATCATTTCAGAAAAGGAACTGGTAAATATATTACTCAATGGCCTTCCCAAGACATGGGATGAATTTTCTGCAAGCACAAACACAAGAAAGGAGTATACCACATTTGAAGAACTTTGGACTTGTTATGGACAAGAAGAATCAAGGATTAACGCAAAAGAGAAATCCCAAAATAAATACGAAGATCAAACCTTCACAATAAAGTTAAATAATTTCAAGAATAAGAAGAAGTTTCGCTTGAGGAAGAAACCAAATCAAGAAAAAGATATGTCAAAGATACAATGCTTCAACTGTCGAAAATATGGTCACTACAGGAACCACTGTCCTGAGTTAAATAAAAGGAAGGAAACAAATGAAGCATCAGTTTCTGAAGAAAGGGAACCCTCAAAGAAGGCCAGAAGGATAAAACTAACTTCTTATTCTAAGTCAAGGTAAAAATATTCTTCGTAGTTCTTGTACATACCATGCTTACATAGTTTCTGTACATATCTTGCATATCTATTTCTTAGAAGATAAGATGTTCAAGTGAAACAATACAGATGGAGGAATAACAAGATAAGGATTGTTATCATGATGACTGCAAGTCAAGCAATACATATGAGAAGATGAAGTACATTGAAAATCCTTGGTAACAATTCCCGTGGAAGCTATTATATAAGTAACAACTGCCAGATAAGCCGAAATCAGATCAAACTTGAAGAGACCGAGAAGAATCCAAAATAGAAAGAAGTCAACAATCAAGAGGAAATTAAAAAAATACTTTTGACACTTTGCAGAAGGAAATAAGGATGCAGACGAAGGTGTGGACTATCTTAGATGGAGGGAGTTGATTACATAATTCCAAAAAAAGAGCATGCATTCATGCATGAAGCAAGGATTAGGAGGGAGATAATCCTAAATGATATGATCCATTGAGGATTATGAAGTATATATCCATGTTCCAATTGAAAGTAGCAGCCATGATAAGAAACACGTGTTCAGTTTGACTCTATAAGAAGTATTCTTCAAAAGGAAGCCTTAAAGTATCCTTGGTTGTCCATATACATCCATGATTCTATGATGAAAGGAAGACTTTGGAATATTCAGGGAATATAGAAGAACCCATGGACCCAAGAGCTAAAGAGAGACATGAGGAAGAACATGAAGATTCCAAGAAAGAAAGAAAAGCAAGAACAACCAGTTATCATACCGATAATCACAAGAATACCAGTTTGGTTTGAACCCACTAAGAAGAAATCAATAAGAAAAAAATGGAAGTTATGACAAAGAACAATGTATGTAAGAAAACATGAAAAAGAACTATGAATGGAAGCATTGCAAGATTCAAAGGTTCTTCCAGAAGGAGGGAGAAGACTATGACAACTACTTGTTCCAGTAAACCAAATATACCTCTTGTAGTATCCATGGATTGGAATTTACATGTAAGAGATTTCTCTTCCCAATAAAGAAAGTAAGAAAGAAGCTTATACTAGAAATATACCCATGTATGCATATATAAGAATACCTTGTATGGATTCAAACAACTTGATGCAGCGTATTTCATATACAACAGAAGCGTGGTGAAAACTTTCTATGAGAGAGATAATGTATTAAAATAATTACTCAAAAGTCTAGGATGATGGATTTCTAATCCATGACAAACTCTCATGATTACAGAAGAAGTGCTACTTGGATATGTTTCAGTTTGAGCCTTGCCACGATGTCATGAACTAGCAAGAAACAAAAGTGTTGAATTCAACCATGATATATGGTAATGATCAAATTTATATGAAACCTTCAGAGAAAACCAGTGTTCCATGATAGACCGAAGTACATTGAGATCAAGCATTACATTCTTCATGATGAAGTCCAGAAAAGAAAAGTAGTTATCCAATATATCTCCATAGATGAGCATATAGAAAATATTTTGGTAAATCATCTGTCCAAGATGAAAAATTTCCGTACTTAAGAAACAAGTTGGGGCTCGTGGAGATGACTTCCTTATTGAAAAAGGAAGAGATTACTCCCAAGTTGGGAGGGAGCACTGATGTGTTATTTATTTATGAACATTTATTTTTTAGTTCAAAAAATGGTCCAGGATGAGCATTTCCTTTATAGTTCGGAAAGTGGTTTGAGATTTCTGACGGACAAGCATTTTCTAGTTCGAAAAATGGTCCAGATCGCACAGTCATTTTCATAATGAAAATGGTTTGATAGATTGTTGATGTACCATAGACAACGATTCCCCTTGTGGACAGTGTGGGGGAATGGTCTACGACAATAATTCTTCTTGGAATTCACTCTGAGTAGTGGTCAAGTAGAATGGTCTACCTCGTTGGGCATTCATTCTTTCGAAGTTCACAGTTGTGAGAAGTTTCAAAGAATGGTCTGTTTTGGAGGTTGGTGCAGGGTAGTCATTTCCATTAGGAAATGGTTCGGATAGTCATTCCCTAGGGTAGACTCTTTCTATCCAGGTTGAACTATGATTAGTACCAGAGGAATGGCCCATTTAGGTGAATGGTCCAGGTTCAACAATCAGGGACATGCATTCCCTAGGGTAGACTCATTCTCTCTAGGTTGCACTGTGATAGTGTTGGAGGAATCGCCCAGTTAGGTGAATGGTCTAGGCTCATAAATCAAGGACAATTATTCTTCTATGCTTGAGAAGAATAGTCCACATAGACCATGGTTACTTTGTGTGGTTGTGTATCACTGGATAGTGGTTGTGTACTACTATGGATAGACACAGTTGTGTTCTATTGATTGACATTATTTTTATTTCCATGTAGACTATTAGTAGTGTTGAAAATGATTATCAGCTAGATGGATAGTCCATGTACTAATGGGAAAACATTCTCCAAAAGGAAAATGGTCCAGGACATTTATTCTTCTAGTACATATGCCCCGATTAGAAGAATGGTTCTTGTATCACTCTGTGGAGTGAATGACTTATTCAGCATCATGCCTGATTACTCGGATAGAGTATGGCTTCGAGAGATGATGCAGTTGATGCTATTAGATGATACTGATAGTGATGATGGTGCTCGTGATCTAATCATGAGATAGCATGTGTGGCTATGATGATGCTACCGATTGAATGGTATGTTTGTGCTCAATACCATTGCTTTCAATACCTCCATAGCTAGGAGGGAGTTTTGATATTATGGTATATATGGGAGTTATTAACCTCCACGTGTAACTCTGACAAGAATAGAATATTTCGAGAAGAAAGAAGAAACCCTAAAGCATTGGACATAACCCTAGAAGACAAGTCAACTAAAGGAAATATTTAATATTGAGATTTTAGTGTCAAGAATGATAAGTCATCCCAGACAACTAAGGAGGAGAATTATAAATACAGGATGCCAGAGCTCATTTGATAGACACATCTTGCAACTGCATAAAGTTAAGAGTGCGCACTGCATAAATTTAGTAAGTGCGCAAGTCTGGAGAGTAGCTGTAGTTGAAAATACTACAACTTGTGTTGTCAATTTAGGCTTGGAATTTCTCTTGGTTATGGTTTGGAAGTTATTCCTTATGTTCTATCTTTGGAGAGAGGTATGCTACAATGATTGGCTATTATCCCTAGGGTTTGCTTCCATAATTATTCTCTGGCTATTAGCCCTCGGGGGTGGCTTCAGCCTATGGTTGGGTGGAAATATTGCTATATTGTCTATGCTTAAACAAGCACACCTATTATTTATAACAATGGGAGAGATCACTTATGTGGTAGACCATCGGGGTGGATGCACCTATATTATTCTATCCCATCATAATAAGTTCAGATAAATCTTATAAATCGATCATAACACTAGAAGGAACTGGATTAGAAGATAGATCCATTTTCTTACTTTGTCATTTTGATTAACACCAGAAAACGTGTTTCTTTGTGATACAATATGAATGAGTTTCAAATGATCATGCATAATACCCTTCTCAGTTGGTATCCTTTTTCTTTATTTTTAATTTCATGGAAAGATATAGAATTGGTACATAGCTATTTTAGAAAAGAAAAAGGGTTGCAAGAGGCATGCCATCGCTTTTATAGCCATTAGACAACATGGCAATGGTAAATGAAAAATGTTGGTAAATAAAAAATGTCGTAAAGGAAAAATGGCACAATAACTATATATAGTTCTAAGTATTACCATAAATATCAAAGATACATACGATTATTTCTTTTTGGTAGCAATATTATCACAAGCATTTTTCATATAGGAAAAAGGGGGTAATAACCAATCATCATCCATCCACAAGAATCCACCCACCAGTTAGTTGCAAAATGCTAGTATATAGAAAATGCTTTAAAGGAAAAATGGAGCCATAACTATCTACATAGTTTAAAGTATTACCATAAATATCAAATATAGAAACAATTGTTTCTTTTCAGTCCCAATCATATCACAAGCATGTTTCATAAAGGAAAAAGGAGGAAATAACCAATCAACCATCCACAAGAAGCCACCCACCCGTTGGTTGTTCCTGTTTGTGATCATTGCAACCCCAAGGATATTTTGCAGGTGTCTTTGTGAATGTTGTATCCCAACTTTCCAACTCTATTTTATGCTTGGGGCAGCCAGATATTGAGATGGCCAAACTCATTGTGTGGTATTTGTCCTTCCTAAGTGGTTTCCTTAGTCACTACCCTTCTGGCTTATTCCATTATCTAGAATCTATGGATTTTGCTTCTTCTAGTTGTTTTTCATGCACACTATGCCAAGTTTGGCTTCATTTCTAACCCTTACTTTCCTATTCAATCAATCTCTCTTGGGTTGCTTGGATTTCTAAGACTTTGTTATTGTCTCAAATTTTTCAATTTTTTGAGGTAGTTGTTCTTAGAGTAGAGGATTGATGGTGGGTAGACTTCGATTATTTTCATTTTTTTTACTAAATCCCATCTCTCACTCTCTTTGAGGGATACATTGTAAGAAATGGTTCCATAGTTGGGACATAGTAGAAGAAAGTTGTATGGATGATAAAAGGAGCTAAAAATGAAATACTACAATGTTTAGACTTATTCTCGCTCTCAAAGAATGTTTTGGATGTACAAATAGACTTAGGTTTATAAAAAATAGACAAGTAATTACAAATACTACATTGTTTAGACTTATACTCACTCTCAAAGAATACTATGAAAAGTATATTCTCTATTTGTACATCAGTAAGATCTTATGTCAGGGTATATTTTGCATATTACTGTGATTTTTGTTTGACAACACAGGTATTACAACAGAGGATGAACACCTT